>WWET01003460.1:119503-132131 GCA_011038615.1 Limnodynastes dumerilii | reverse complement strand
AAAACAAATAGAAACAATTAAGGGTCCAAGTTCCATCCCAGGAAAGGTGGATTAAAAGACAGAAGCTGCGGTGGCTGAAATGAGAAACCCTGGAAAACATCCAGGGTTTGTGGCTGAAAACACACTGCTGCTGCTACTGGTCCTGGTAATGTAAGCTCTGGACCCCTTCTGCCGACTTAACTGACACATTTCAGGCTGACATAGTCCTTTCTCAAAGTCCTGTGCGACAGTGGTGCTTTCTCCAAGGTTTAATGTGAGTGTGCAGGTCAATGATGAACGTCTATTGGCTGCAGGTGCATAATTACTACAGCTGATGCCCTAGCAATTAGGTCTCACAATTGCAATGCTATTCCAACACTTTCATTGAATTAAAAACAAAGGAAGACAAATCACAACTCTTATTGAAAAGGTGATCTAAATAGCATATGCTCTAAAATAATCTGAGAGTATGAAAACAATATGGAAATTAAATTGAATATTGGATCAGTAATCAGCAGCCCCTATTTGTTTTTATGTATTTTTAAGCTGAAGGTCTCCAGCAACATTTTCCACATAAATGTTAGGACCCCCACGTGGACTTTCATGGACTTGTACTGTGGCTCATGTTTTTATAGTAGCTTTTTATGATTGCATATTTTATACATAGTGTGAATGTTCCAACACTTCCCACTGTAGAACTTCAGCGTTTGATGACCCATTACCCACTTTTCTTTGGTACATTGTATATTTTTTGAAGACATAAAGATATCTCCAGGAGTGTAGGAATTTGTGCACTGATTCAAGAAGATCCTTTTGTGCATTTGTATAATTTAAATATCCCCCTCCCCACCCTTATGGAGTTTAGGTGGGTGGAGATGATCTCCAGAGGTATGGAACTAAGTTTCACATGTCTGGAGATCTGTTGCAAAACATCTGGCATTCGCATTCCAGTAAAACAGCCATATTCCATTCTTTAATCAGAAAGAAAAAAGGACCTGATTCACACTTAATAATGTTTTAGGTTCATAATTATATGTAACTAGTAGCAAGAAACTCCTCTGACATGGCCCCCGTTTTCAGATTCTTAACCGACTTCAGAATGCCATAGTGCTACCTTAACTTTAGGTTCTTAGTCGTGTGCGTAGGGTGGCTAATTAAGAATGTTTCTGCCTAAATGCACCCAGAATTTCTCATTTAAAAGCCTCCCTCCACCCAATCTTCTTATCTTTCTTCTTAAGTTTTCCCAGAACGCCCCTTCCTTTTTAAATCACTACGAACCTAGAAGAAATAGGTTCATAATGGTGATTCAGAGAAATCCCATTTTTAAGTCCTATGTAAATTGCGTATATTAAGGTACTACACATGCGCAGTATATCCCTTCTAAATTATTATCTGTGAATCTGGTCCAAAGTTACTAATAAATATAGAAATTTGTGGAAGCGAAACAAAACCTGCAGTGACCAGGAAGGGCTCAACATAATCCTGCATGTTCTGTAATTTCACATGCATGATCCGGAGTTTTTGCACAGCAGAAGCACAGGCAAGCTATTAAAATGGTATCAAAGTTCTAACTCTACCAACTCTGCATAAGCAGTATTGCAATGAGCACACGTGCAAAAGGATGTGTATTGGTAAATATTAACAATTTGTAAAAAATAATTGTGCTTTTAAGAGAAAAAGGAGCTATATTGTTTTCATATGTCGTCATGTGCAAAAAAACAAAGAATATCTCTAAAGTTTAGAAGTGCTGACACACTCCCTGTTTAAATGATCAGATTCTGTCTACACTTTCATCGCCACATAAATTTAGCAACAAACTTTTACGTCGGACAGAGAGGCAAAAGTACATGGCAAATAAAACATATACGGTTTTCAAAGATGGTAACAAGCAATGCATTACAAACAGTAAAAAACAGTTCCTACAAAATATAGCCAGACAAAAAGAAGATAAATATGTTGTGCAAGCCAAGTAAAAAAGTGCATGCCAAGTCCATACCTAAGGGAAAAGAGCCTAGCTGGTAAAGACAGCAAATAAATCTGTTTAGGAAGAAGTGTAAAACTATGTTAAAGACAGTAGACCTGGCATAGGAAATGTAACCAGGCAATAAACAAAACAGTTGTAGTCATTTTTTTTTTAAAACAATTTTGTGTCTTTGAAGGTCAGATTGAAGGTCAGCACTACAAAGGATGGGATGAGGGTGATTATTTTTTGAACTGTGGGAAGAAATTGTTTAATTACTGAAACACTCTGATGTAAAGAACACTTTAAAGCTATTTAAAGCGCTGCAGGATTGCTGACCTCAACATCCTTTCTCTCCTTAGTTGTTTTATCCAACATCTTCACCTCTATGGCATCATCTGTTTTAAGTTAATTGGATGTAAATTATAATTATTTCTATATATTTTGCTGAGCACTATTAATAGCAAAACTTCTTTGATCTTTTTAAATCCATGTTCTGCTGATTGGAAAGTACTTGGGATACTTTGTTAAACACATTGGGGTAGATCCTGAACAACGTTTGCTTTACGTTTGTTCGCGTAGCGAATTTTCGCGTACGTAAATTCGCACCGCTACCCTTAATTTTAAGAAGATTCTTAAGTGTGAATCAGGTCCTTAATTTCAAGCTCCTTCTTAAGTCTGAATGAGGTCCTATATATCTAGCAGCAGTGTGTTCTCTCAGGCTGCTATGCTTACATAATTATAAAAGAACATTATTTAATTAGATGTATGTATGTTGGAAATTTCAAGAATCTATAGAAAGCTAGATTTTTTTAATGAAAGTTGAGATAAAAATTCTGAAAGCTGTGCGATTTTTGGGTAATACTAGGAAAGCCTCTGAGATGGGTCTTTTTGCTCCTAAATTTCCTTTAGTGGGATTCTCGGCTGATTAGTGTTACATATGTCTCCATTATACTATGCTGCAGTTAGAAGCGTTGTATTGTTCATGTGTGCTCTTCTGTTTTCATTAAACGAGCAAAGACTAAACACCTTACCCATAACATCCAAACATCCCCACTAAAATAACAACTCAACGTGGATTTTAAAAAGGGGCATAGATTTATTGAAATGAATTGGAATAAAATTGATTGAGCTATAATCAAGTCAGGATCCCCAAAAGACAAGCCTCAGTTGTCAAAGTGCACCTAGAAACCCCCAAACCAAAATCAAAAGGAAGTTTACACCCCCACCTCTACCACCAAATCCATGCCCCGTCCGAAAGGAAAAAACACAAGTTAAGATATACATCCTAATGAAAATGGGAGGGAGAGATGGAAAAGGATTCAGGGCCGTATGCAGAGTTTACCGATATGAACTACTGCGCATGCGCAGTAATTTCGTTATGATATCTACATTACTTTCTGCAACGTAGATTGCGTATACGCGGTCTTTAAGAGTAGTAGTTCATATCGGTAAACTCCGAATATATACATATATAAACTCTGAATATGGCCCTCAGAGAGGAGGAGACCAGCATACATTGCCATTTTTATGAACTTCTTAACTCCACAACTGACAAACCCCTACCATTTACTAATTACCGTATTTTAACCCCTTTGTTAAATGGTGTGGGCAAGGCCCAGTCTGTCATTTATCTTCCTTCCTGCCTATACAGCACTCAGTTTTCTTTAACTATGAATTAATGCATTAATATTTGTTGCTGAACCTGTTAAGCCACTAGCTTGACAAAGGTCATTTCAAAGATTAATGATATATAAAGATAATGGGGTAGATCCAGAACTACGTGTGCCATACGTATATTCGCGGAGTGTATTTTCGTACACGTAAGTTGGCTACACTCCCCTCGGCACACCCCTTGCACGGACGTATTTTGTAAAAATACGCTACCCAAACCCTACCTTAACTTTTCCAAACGTAACAGCATACGTCCGCTAATGGACGAACTGACTACGCGAACGTACGCAGCTTAGCACGCCCATACTGTACACTTTAAATACCACCCCCCGCCTACTTCACGTAATTGCACGCACGTATTGTTGACTAACATAAATTTGGCACGCCCACACGTAAGTATTTACGTGAGACATACGTGAATCACCCATACGTCCAAAATTACGCTACGTGAATGTGCGTATTTTCTATGAAAAATACGCCTCCGCCACACGTAAAATCGCGGAAATGCGTAGTTCTGGATCTGCCCCAATGTCAACATTATAACATGTATCATTAAATTATTATTATTAACAAGTAATCATTTGAGGATTATATGGACTTATGATAAGCATACATATATGGACACTACATTGAAACAGGATTGAATTGTCCACCTCTCTACTATCTCTGACAAAAACCCTTTTGCTGCTACTTTTTTGTATGGATTTATTCCACGTTTGTCTTTGTATTTTTTTGCACTTTTTCCATTTTTTATGGATGGATAGTGATGTTCCTTCTGGGATAATAAATGAAATTTTTTCAATATGCGGAGTGCTAACTAGGGCTTTCTCTAGACTTTTTTTTGGTATATAACCATAACATTCTATCTTTAAAATAAAATTCAGAGAATCGGTTACATACATCTACAGATATATGATAAGCCACCGGCCACTTACAAGGCTTCTTTGTTTGGTGGTCCTAACTGTCTGGGATAGTAGCTGATAGGGGGTGCTGTCTCAGAGTGGCTGTTTTGGAGACTTGGGTTCCTCTGCCGGGAGTGAGCTCTCAATTTAAAATTACATGATAAATGACCCAAAGTTGGGTGGCTTATCATATATCTGCAGATGTATGTAACTGATTCTCTGACTTTTATTTTAAAGATAGAATGTTATGGTTTGTTGTTGGGTAATTGCAAGAGTGCCAGGCGTTTTTGTATTTGTGTAAACTCCTCTTATCTTGCAGCACCTGCATTATATTGATAGATAGATAGATAGATAGATAGATAGATAGATAGATAGATAGATAGATAGATAGATAGCACAAATGCAGGGTATTACACTGTAATATATACTGTACATAGAGGTTGTGAATGGTGCGATTACTTCAATATGAATGAACTGAAACAATATAAAAAAAGTTATTTAGACAAAAAAATGCTTAATTTTTGAATAATGTACATATAAAATATTTTATGTAAACACAATGTTTTAGCATCATTTCCATAACTATTGTATTGCGTTAGAAGTAAGAAATTTTAACGCAAGGTTCCGAAATAGGTTGTGGAGTGTCAGCTTCCTGGACTTGGACATGACCTGTGGCTGGTACAAGTTTTTTGCTGTAAACTGTGCTTATATCTGTCTGCGCTCAGCTCTGACGGTGCACTTGCTTGGGCACACCCTTACTGTACATCGATTACGTGCCTCCATCCCCACACCATGCCCTTCGCAACGCAAGAGTCAGGTGCGATTGTGTGCACATCATTTCTGATTACCCGCAGTGCAAAATCACATTGAGATACACTACGTGAGCTGGAGCACGTTATCCTCTGGATTTGTCCCTTAGGGCCCAATTCAATTCGCCATGATGACGGGAAAAAGCTTGCAGTGCACTTTTTCCCGTCATTTACGCTAGCAAAAATTTTCGGCTTTTTATGCACACCTCTATGGGGAACGCATAAAAATCCACAAATAGTGGAAATAGCTTCGCACCACAAATAACGTGGGTGTGAAGCTAATTGAATCTGGCCATTTGTATCTATGGAAAGAGTTCATTATTACAAGTAGAGGATATAAATCAAAGGACGCTTAGTCAGATTTCAAATGAATGGATGTAATAACTTCATTTAAATCTACAAACTTGTCTGCTTTAATTGACTAATGAATAATAGCAATTTACAAGTTGTTTTTTCAATGTTTGTGATTGCTATTTAATTTTTGGCAAGTTGTAAAGATTACTGAAGGCTTGTAAAGCTATAGAAATATGTCTTCCACCATCACTAAAGTGATAACTGTCAAAAGATCAAATCAATTAAAATGAGAAAAGTCCTGATATTTTAATATTTGTATATATTTAATAAGTGCAACATTGTAATCCAGTTCTGCACTAATTTGTGTCATTTTTCATTATCATGAAATGAGCTGCCAATTGGCACAAGTTCTTAATCACATTTTCATTATGTTGAAATTGTTCTCATTAGGCTTTAAATGACTCTTCTAAACAAACCTACTGCCAATGTTAAAATATTAATCCAAAAAACTGATAATGAAAAGTAATACTTCATCTAAAATCCTCTCCAATTAGAGGTTTGCTTATGTTTACATTTATAATAATAGCATCATTTCAATGATAACTTGTAAATGAAAGGGCAAGTGAGTGTGGCTCCAGCTATTACAGCAATCGGAAATAGAATGAGAATATTCTACACAAAAGGTCACAAAGGAGTGTAGTTTGCCGGTACAAATACCTTCCTTTTGAAAGACCATTGTACCACAGCTGAATGCAGACCGATGGCATTTGCCAGTTGTCTACATTTTAGAAAGCAGTGGTGGTGTTACTCCAGGGGCTAGATTTACTAAACTGCGGACAAGAAAAAGTGGAGATGTTATCATAGCAACCAATGAGATTCTAGCTCTTACTTTCCTGTCACATTCTAGAGAATGTCAGCTAAAATCTGATTGGTTGCTATTGGTAACATCTCTAATTTTCCTTTCCCGCAGTTTAGTAAATCTTCCCTGGTGTCTCAAAGTCATCCGCTGAAAGTTAAATGTTTAACCTAACCTAACCCTACCCTTAACCCTTTCCTAACCCTAACCCTCCCTTTCCCACAACCTAATCCTAACCTAACCTTCAGCCCTAACCCTAATCCTCCAAGCCCCACAGCCACCTGCCAAAGACCCCACCGGTGAGGTGAGTAACCTCTTTTGGGACTTTTAGGGTTAGGCTGCGGTGAAGGAAGGGGTAGGGTCATGAAAGGGGAGGGTTAGAGTTACGGATAGCCTGCAGGTAGCGAAGTCTTAGGGTTTGGCTGCGGGGAGGAGAGTCTTATGGTGAGACTGCAGGGAGGGGAGGGTTAGGATCAGGCTATGGGGGAGGGAGGGTTAGAGTCAGGCTGCAGGGAAGGGAGGGTTAGGGTCAGGCTGTGGGGAAGGGAGGTTTTGGGTCAGGCTGCGGAGAAGGGACGGTTAGGGTAATGGAAGGGACGCAGCAGGGGATCGATGGCTTCTTCGAGGCAAAAGCAGTCAATTTCCCAGCCAGTTCAGACCCACACCCCTGGCAAAGTATGTGACATTGTGACAAATCAAACAAACATTTCTGCTTCAATGTCCCGACTCCCAACTGTTTCCAAATAGAACCATATACTTCTGCAGAAGAGAGTGAGGAATTGTCACTTTCCATTACTGGAGCTAATAAGGATTATTCCAAATACTCCTTATTTTGTAGAGTACCCAGGAAGGGTTGTAAAGAATCTGAACTCAGAAAAGCATTAAAGTTTAAAAAAGAGGCACTCAAGAAGACTTGCAAATAAAGTTGTGCAATAACGCCACAGCCGGAAGTTTATATAGGCATAATCCAACGTTTCGGCTATCACAAGGCAGCTTTCATCAGCGATGCAAACAGACAAAACATACAGGAAATATTTTCTATTTACAAAGATCATTTTCATGCAATAACGCCGATATTCATGTGAAATGGGCATTTTTACAAGTTCTTATTTACAATCAATGGATCGTCATGGAAAATAGCAGTTTCCATGGCGATCCATGTCAGTATCAGGTCTCTCTGGGGGCAGGAAGTGGGCCGGCGCTTTGTTATATTTATTAACCCTTAGCATTAGTGGTACTATCCCAATGATATCCCCATATAACCCCCTTTTTCTCCCCCTAATATCTGTTATTAGGGGGCGGAAAATGGGAGTATATATGGGGAGACCGCTGGGATATGTGTACAAGATCTGTTAAAAAAAAACAAGTAAAAAAACCAAAACAAATAAAAAACAGAAAATGGTTCAAACTTATCTGACCGGGAGAAGCATCTGCCTGCAGATGCCAGTTCTGACACGAAGACCTTGCGCATGCGCAGTGTTTCTCATGTCAGGCTTGAAATGTTCAAAGTCCCAAACGAGAGTCACTGCGCAATCTTCAGTTGAATGAGAGGTCTTGCAATGACCTCGCAGATCATCGCGGGACCTCGCCGGATGAGTAAGTTTCAATATATTATATGAACGAAGCTGCTAGGCTCACTGCAAGTAGAAACGAACCTGGAGCAGTAACATTCATAAAAAAATAAAAAGGGTAAGTAAACAGACCGCTATATGAGTAACTACAATTATTTATAATGGAGTAGTAAAAATCTCTAATATAACATTTAACCTTATTTAAATTTTTTCAGGTAAAAAAAAATGATATCTTATTACCATTTAAACCTCTTAATAAAAATAAAATAAAATAAAAAAAACTAAGAGCTGTGATAGTGCTGTTTACCTTCTATTATTTTTATCACTTGAAGTTACTGCAGCTATGCAGAAAAGTATTTCCTAAGTGGGATTTACTGGCTTACCATTTTACATCCTCGAGTCAACAGTAAACCTCAGATGTTTTCCCATCACCAATTGTGTCTGCAGGAGACGGATAGTTTTTGATGCTAATTTATGAGTGACTTGAGAGAGAGAGAGAGAGAGAGAGAGAGGGTGCCAGCTATTTAATTGGGTGGTGTCAGCTTAAGCTTTAGTGCTGTGAGAACTCATTGTCATGGTCTTGAAAACAAGATGCATTGCCTGTTTTCCTGCCAAAGTCATGAATTAGTTAATAATACAGATGACAATGTGCCGATATTGGAAAAAGAACAAAGTGATGAGCAGCAGTTTTAAAAACTTCTACTTTTTAAGCCTTCACATTAGCTTTCAGTAAATTCAGATGCTTGCATCTAAAATCAAGCTCTTGCTAAATATATTTATTTGTCTTTCTGGAAATGGCTGATTGCATAGTCTGGAGTGCAGTAATATTTTATGTAAGAGCATTTGCCGTCAAATAGGGATGTAGGTGGTATTACATACAGATGGGACTAAAATTCAGTAACTGTGGACCAGATACAGGTCTCCACTGCCCCTGTAGTCCAGTGCCAGGTCCTTACGCCATCCTAAATTCCATACGTATGGACTTACCCCAGCTCACTCATACTATGTAAAACCAGCCCTCACTGTACAATCTACATTCCTGCACCCTCCCACATAATGTAAGCACTTCCCCTTCCTACACTTTCCTGCCCTGCCTTAGTACAAGGATGGATCTGAATGCAATGGATCCCAAACTTCTTCCTTGTACCGCAGCACTGACACATGCATGTGTTACCAAAAAAGGGCGTTCTCCAACCATAGCAATAAGAAAAACCGCCCTCTTTGAGTAAATCTGGATCCAATCCTATCAAGCGGGTATTGCACAATTAAATTATACATTCCGTATATACACCTGGGAAAGAGAGCAAGTAATGTTAGACACTGCCGTCCTCTGGTACCGTTTCAAATAAATGTATAAAGTTGCAAAGGAACTGCAATTTACAAATAAGACTTAATTTTATATCCAAAATATATATATATATATATTTCCACCCTATTTTAAAGTAATTTATTCACTTTGCCCTTTGTTTGTACATCAGATGGTACAAAGGAATGGTGGAATATTTTGAAGATATATTGCAACTGAGATATGAAGTCTTACAAGCCATATATTATTTAGTTAGTGGATCTGGCTTCAGTGCTCCCTTTGCTTTGATTGAGCAGTCGATCTATAACATTTGAATGACATTCAATGTACATACTTTTTATTTGACATTTTTACCTTGAATGTTCTGAAATATCTTGAAATGTCAAAATGTACAATAATCATAAGGAAGTCAAAGCAACTGTTAGCTGTTGTGACGTGCAATTCGGAATATATATTAAAGAGCCGTAAAAAAAAGAATTTATACCATAAAATGCAGAATCCAAATCCAAGTAAATATCAGTACATATGCTTTGATGGTCATGGACATTAGCACTGCAGGTCTCAGGAGGGGAGCTCTCTCCTCTGCATCCAGTGTGATAAACTGTACAAAGCAGCATCACTCTACATAGGCGGACACTATACTGATGAAAATATGTTTGTAAATTATGTCAAGACAGAAGATTAAAGACAAAAAAGTCAGACCTCATTTTGTTTCCATTCAAATTTTTCAAACCTCTCTCATTTATCAAACAGTCAGAGAACGCTGTTGTGTGTGATTGACAGTCAATCACACAGGCAACATTTCTAATGTTCTAATTAACAGTTTAAATGGCTTCAGTCGTCTGTGATTATACTATACTGTAGCACGGACACTGTGCCTCAGTAATATGTTTACTGGCAATTCAGCTGGATAAATGCAATTAAAATGTCGATTTACTGTATTTATGAGATGAGCCGGGCAAAACAAGATTTTGTGTAGCGTTTATCTCAGCATGTATAACAAGAATAAAAAAAGGAAAGTTGACATTACATGGAATGCTGCAGCTAAATAAAAATAGATAGACTGCTTTATGAAGATGTCTTATGACATAAATAACTGGGGATGCAAGAAAGTGGTAGTGGGTTATTATTTAATGTGATAGCTCCTGAATTTGTTCAGAGGACCCTCAAATCAAGAAAACTGATTGCCTTCAGGGTTATTCCAAAAGACCATAAGGTGGGTAGAAGCCTTGAAATGCAATTCAATACATTGCATAGGGGGGACACACACACTGCTTATAATTAGGGTTATCTTCGGGTCCAGTACTACCACTAGACAAGATTAAGCAACCGTCTAAGGTGCCAGGTCTGGTGGGGGGCGGCACGAGAGGTGCAGAGGACATGGTAACACACATACAGAGCAAGGGCAGCAACAAGGGGAGGGCACAGTGACAAACTCTGCCTAGGGTGCCCAGAGAACAGACACCAGTCCACGATTAAGTTGTCATAGGCGAAACGCGTGTCAGATGATAGAGGGTGCTGTGCACAAGCACCCCTCTCCTATATTTGTGACTTGCCCTGACCAGCCATTAATATAAGCATTAGGGAGTAGGAGACCGAGGTTTCATTTAGGATAGTAATAGACGGCGTGTTGACTGCTACTGCCGCAGCAGTGACCTACTACCTATTACTTCATGTGATAAGGGATTGTATTCCCTCTGTTCCTTAAAATTAAAAACAAATATAAGCATTAAAGAATTGGGGACGGAGTTCCTATTTAGGATAATGATCTATTAAATAAGCGGCGTGTTGACCGCTACTGTCGTAGTAGTTGATCTATTACCATTTAATTCCTTTAATTAGGGACTATGGGGTCCATTTACTATCATTAGTGCATTGAGCGCTAATAATAGCAGCCAAACTCGCTTTTATTTAAATGTATTTTACTAAACTGTATTCCAGTGGTCTCCCCATATGTACCCCCCTTATCCTCCCCTCATAACAGTGATTAGGGGGAGGAAAAGGGGGATATATGGGGTGACTGCAGGAAAACTTACCATAACGTCATCTTCAGATGGCATAATTTAATGTGTCAGCGTGGATTGTTAAAATCTGCGGTAACACTTAGTAAATAGTAAAATACAGCGATCTTCATTTTCTTATGATAAACGAAAACGGGCTTTACCATATGAAAATGATCTTCGGAAATTGAGCCCTGTATTTCTTTTTCAAGAGGAGCCATACACTACATATTACCCTTGTCTGACTATCTCTATGACAGCTGCTATACATATCTTCAAGTTATTTGAGATCTTTGTAACAGGGATTGCACACCTTTTTTAGGAGAACTATATGTACTGCTCCCACCATTTGTTTAACATCTATCAACTTTAATATATATTATTTAATCCTCCTATTACTACCTTTGATGAGACCATTAATTCCTATGCTATTATACACAATTTACATATTGGAGCGGTCCTCCCTTCGCAAATTATTAATTTTTGAATCAATCTCATGAGCTGGATTATTCATTGTGCATATTTAATGATAATTATTACTATGGAAATAGGCACAGGGTGCCATTTAGAGGCTTCTTTTTGCACATGACACCTATGTGGTAACATTGTGCTAGACCATGCAATATGTATTTCTAAATTCCACCTCTCCTAATGTGGGGAAGGGGTCTCAAAGATATATTTCCGTAGTGCCAGTTCAGAATCTCTACAGTACTCGGCCCGGATTCAGAGCTGAGCTTCCGTCTATTTTTCAGACAGAAACGCAGCAAAAATGAGCACTGCGCATGCACAGAAAGATGGACGCAAGTGTACCCATACATCTGTCTGCACATCCGACTGCCCTGCGCCTGTGGAACTGAGATTTAAATGAGAAAAGGGGAGTTTTTCTCATTTAAATACTCTGTGCAGGGCTGTTCATTGGCTGCTTAACAAGCCGTGCAATTACACCATGAGATGGTGTAAGTGTAAGGAGCAGCTCACCAAAGCAGTAAAAAAAAATAAAAAAGTAAATTTGTTTTTTCTAAAAACACAGTTTAAAAAAAAACATTAAAAAAAAATAATCCCCTTCCCCCGCCGCCCCCTCCATTCCGCTACAACATAAATAAATAAATAATTCCGACTACAAGCACCATCATGCCCATTAATGCCAGAACATCCCGGCGCTAATTCACACGATAATTCAGACACTGGCCAAAGGGGATAAATATGACAGTGAAACAGTAATTAGCGCCAGGACAGAGTTTGCAGCGTACAAGAATAGATTTTTTTTTTCCAAACAC
>WWET01003460.1:99461-119310 GCA_011038615.1 Limnodynastes dumerilii | reverse complement strand
ATGTTTTATTATTTTTTCCCCTACATTTGTGCATTTTTTGGGTATAATTACTGGCGGCACTGTACTGTATTATTGTGAATCTGGGGACATTTACATGGCGCTGCGGGCTCTGGCTGGCAGGGCATGCTGGCGCTTGTGGTTCTCCGGGAATTATTTATTTCTTTATTTTATTCAGGGGGGGCGGCGGGAGAAGGGGGTACATTTTTTTATTATTTTACAGAAAAAAGACGGCAATTACGGCTCCGACTACTTTTTTTTTTTTTACAAGGCCGTATTTGCAATGGCCAATTCAGAGATACGTGTTTTTAAAGAAACACCCACCTCTGAATAGTACATTTTAGCGGATCCGCATTGCACATCTGCTAAAACTCTGAATCCGGTCCATTATCGCTCACAAAGCATCAATACAGCATATAGGTTGCTTAGGAAGGTGGTGCATTTTTTTTTACCATTTGTCTATTGATGAATTGGTCCATGTAATAGAGTATTGGACTTATCAACTGATAATTGGTTGATTAACCAATTGTGCAAGCAGGTTTATTGCTGCTGTCAGATACCTCCAGTACCAACACAATTGTAAACATTCCCTAACCTATGTTATTATGTCCTCAATCCCTTTTTCCACTTTGCACAGTATGCAGTATTTTATGTATATTCCTTTTTTCTACAGAACAGCTCCATTAAAATCAGTGAGAATAATAAAATTAATAATTTCTTGTATTTTTATGTGTATTTAAAATGTTGTAGCTATTAAAAGTTTAAACTTATGGCACATAAGTTAAGTATCTTGCGCAGACATTTTATGTTGCTAATGGCTAAGAATTTTATATTCTATCATTTTGTACGTATTGATTGTACTAAATGGATATTTTAAAAATAAGAACTCAGCTCATACATTTTTAACATTGTAAAAATATCTAAGGGATTAAAAGAAATATGGAATCTACATATATTTCTCTCAGGCTCTATCTTAAGGCTTTTAGTTGGTTATGGTTTAAGTGAATGTGAAATATTTACTTTCTATGGGCAACTTAATTAGTTCCTTATTCTCTATGCATTTAAAAGTAGAAATATTTTACACATGTTGTATTTTGTAGATTTCTATTTAAACAGTAACTGGCCTGTCTTTTGCTACTGTGTGTGTATATAGTAAATCTAATAATATAACACATTATAACATTATTTGAAATTAAGTAAAGTCTGCAATGCTGAGTCTGGTACCCATCGATGGGTGTGGTATGTAGCACCTATGTTCTGATTGCCGGAACTAAAGTGCCAACATTATGAATTCATCTGCTTTCTTCTATTAGACAGGTCGTTAACTTGATACCTGTCTAATAGAATATAGTAATGCCAATACAGGTACTGTGTTACAGTAATCCTCAAAATAACCCTAATAGCTCATTCTAAACATAACCCTTATTACTAATTCTATTGACTAATAACTTACCTGTGTTGAAGGTCCAGCAGCAGTGGTGGGAGAAGAGCTGACATTTTCAGGATGGGAGACAGAGAGAAAAGATGACCAGCAGGAAAATGGATGGAGAAGTCATGCAGATAGATTACAGTATAGTTCAATAAAAGACAGTGCAGGGACACAGAAGATGATCATCAGGGAATGGATGGAGAAGGCATGCAGCAGAAATTACAGCAGGAGACAGCAAAAGACACAGAGGGTGATCAGTGGGGAACAGATGGAGAAGGCATGCAGAAAGCAGATATTACAGCATTGTGCAGTGGGAGGAACAGCAGGGACAGAGAAGGAGAGCAGCAGGGAACAGATGAAGGAGGCATGCAGCAGATATTACAGCATTGTGCAGTGGGAGGAACAGCAGGGACTGAGAATAGAGCAGCAGGGAACAGATGGGGAAGGCATGCAGAGAGATTACAGCATTGTGCAGTGGGAGGAACAGCAGGGACAGAGAAGGAGAGCAGCAGGGAACAGATGGAGAAGGCATGCAGAGAGATTACAGCATTGTGCAGTGGGAAGAACAACAGGGACAGAGAAGGAGAGCAGAGTGGTTCATGGAGAAGGCATACAGAGAGTAATAAGAGAAAATAACAGTACACAGAAGGAGAACAGTGGGGACTAGATGGAGAAGGAATGCATCAGAGAATACAGCAGAATGCAACAGGAGACAGAGCATGGACACATAAGGGACCTGATCCAGACCTCAGTATGTGTTTGGATGGAGTGAAGTCTGCACGCTAGAGCAGGGGTGTAGGAACCGGGGGGACAGAGGGGGCAGTTGCCCACCTGTGATTTTTGTTGGGGGGGCAAAGACTGTGTTTTGCCCCCCCATGAACTTCTGCACAAAGGTGAATGAGGATGAATGAAGTGAAAATGGGGATGAATAATTGTGAGCTTTATTTGAACTCGTCAGCTGTTGTCACTTCTGTTTACCAAAAATAAAGTTGTCTTCATGTATGTTCTGTGTACATTTTTTCTTGCAAGCGCTTTTTTCTTTCTTTCTTAGAATCCCCACTCATTTTACTATCACAATTTGCAGTAAGAATAAGCAGACACAGGAGACCGGGAAGCGATACTTCCCATTGACTGTTCTTATAAGTTGAACGACAATGCAACGGAAAGAGCGAATAATTGTGTCCTGCGGACGCTTTAAAACGTTAGCAGCAGTCTCATTGTTGCCAGATCGTAGGGTAGAAAATGATTGCCTTAAGTGTCGTAGAGAGTCATGTTTCCCAGAGCAGGTTCATGTAATGCCACCCCCTCCCCAGATCCTTCATGCTACTTTCTGAAGATTGTTATAACTACTAAATGTTCTTTAATATAGCCTCAGTATACAAATTGATTGATTGATTAATTAGTTGATTAATTGATTTTTTCATTAAACAAATGCTAAGTATTCCGTTTATAAACATTTAACAAACATTTTCTATTGATGAAAAACTATTCACTTTACTTTTACCCTGAATTTCATGCGGTGTGTCCAGTAACAAACATAAGATACAGCAGTTTAAATTTATAGCACATACCATCATGTATAAATACATTTTTATAGTAAAATAAACAATTAAGCTGGGGTTGGACAACCCCAGAAACACTGAGTAAAATTAACATAGGAGTCTTTGCATATCTACAGTCACATGCATAACACGAGAAAAGGGGGCTCCAGGCCCTATAGTAGTCCTTGACCTTTTGCCTCCTCATGGAAATTTTCGTTCCTACGCCACTGATGTCAAGCATAGTTACCCCCCCTTCGTAGCTACCCACAACACCGCTGATCTGTTCTAATATGCTGAAACAGCTTTTGAATGGACCACACCTGCTTTCCGCCAATGCTGGTCCCTCTGACCAGCACCGCCACATCAAACTAAACCTAAACTAAACTCAAAAACACAATTGCACAGGGGGGAACCAGCGCTATATGAGCTGCAAGGCGGTAGGAGGAAAAAAGAGGTTCCTACTATCCCCTAACAGTAAAGTACATATATAGAATTATATTCCTACTACCTATCTGCGCTTCTGTATCTATACCTGTTAAAATAAATGATAAAAATGGTCAATATCTTAAAATGAGATGCCTATAAAAAAGTATACCAGCATGCAAAATATTACAAAATGAACCGTCAATCAAAGTCTCTATGCATTGTTTTTCAGCAATCGCTGTGCAGGCAAACAAAATAGAATCAGGTATAGTCTTCTTGATGTTCTGGTCACTTTCAAGCATGTAAAACAAAAGTAGGAAAGAACATAGTGTGATCCGTTTTAAAACACTTTATTTCTACAGAATATCTGCTATTGACATCAGCACATGAACATTTCATCATTTTGAGGTACCAATAGCACTTGAAAGAAGTAGGGACCCACATCTTGCCTGTCATACCTCAGCATTAATATCAGCACTGTCATGGACGCATGCCCGGTGATAAGGTGCAGAAGCTGTTGAACGGTTGATCGGCAGGCATGGTGGAAGGCCCATTTCAAGAAAGTGCAGTCACTTCAAGGGCTTCTGAATTTTGCAAGCAAAATGTCACTGCTCTGTCCCTGATATGCTTTCTGTAGCTAAGAATTTGAGTAATTGGAATAAAAGGCTGGGGAGTGAAAGAGTGGGGGATGGGGGTTATATTCCCAATTATCTGGTCTTTATCTCAATTTCCACAACAGTTCAATTATTCCAGGGTCAAACTGTAACAATTATCACTCATTCTATAGCAACCATTTCATTCAATACCAGTGTATTAGGCAGGTGACTTCTTTAGGTCACTTAAATGGTTATTTTAGTTTTTTTTGCCATATAATCACGTGTACCATATGTAAATTTGTTAAGCATTTGTGGTTTTAAAATGTTTTTTTTTTTTTTTTTTTTGCCATATAATCACGTGTGCCATATGTAAATTTGGTGCTCCAAATGTGAGTATTATGCACTTGGGGTTAATGATATAGGACCTGATTCAGACTTAAGAAGGTGCTTAAAAGAAGAGAGAAAAGTCACTCCTGGGCTAAACCATGCTGATTGTAGGGGGGAATCAAGTTAATTGTATTCTTTGCATGCAGGGATATAAATTTGAATTGCTTACTGTACACATATACTGACCAGCTTTACTATCACACTGTTATTTAGAATTGGGCTAGGAAATGCCACATCTTAACTTTAATACTGCTTGCAACAGATGAAATAGGACTCCCCTGCAATCAACATGGTTTAGCCTAAGAGTGAATTTCCTCTCTTATTTTAAGCACCTTCTAAGTCTGAACCAGTCTGAACAGCTGTAAATTGTTTGATCTCACATGGAACACCAAGGGGTCTATTTACAAAGTTCATTTTCATGTGATAATGCCCATTTTCATGTGAAAATGGGCATTTTCACATGAAAAAGAACTGTTTCTTATTTACAGACAATAGATCGCCATGGAAAATAGTAGTTTCCATGGTGATCCATGTTACTATAGGGGGTCTCTGCAGGCCCGTTCATTTCAGAGCGGGCCAATGCTTCCTTATATTTACAAAGCCTCGAAGCGGAGTTTTACACTCCGCTCCAGGCGTAAAACTAATGCTAGCTCATGCTGGCGTTAGGGGGTATCTCTCCAGAGATGTCCCTATTTACCCCTCTTTTCACAAACCATACGTTTTCTACATACAGTCTTAATTCCCCGATAGTAGCTACTACTCACATATAAGACCACAAATACGCAGTCTACATTACGAAATGATACGTAGATTACGTAAAATAGTTACTACGCATGCGGAATTAAGACCGTATGTGTAACACGTACAGTGTTGTGAATCCGGGTCAGCATCTTAGTTTTTCTGTACTGCATATGACAAAGAAGTCTTTATCAATAAAGACACACACAAATCCTGAACTGCAATAATCACAACCATTGATACAGTGCACAATATAAGCCCAATGTTACTGTAGATCAGGGCCATAAGAAAACTTAATTGTATAAATATGGCTATGCTGATGCCTACCTGTACTTGTATTCAGGCCCGGCAACGGGGGGGGGGACAGAACAGATGTAACAGGCCCCCTGCAACACACTATTGAGGAGTGATGGAGCCTCCCAAAATCATAGGCGTATCTACAATGGGTGCAAAATATGCCAAAATGTAGGGGGGGGGGCATGTATGAATCCTGCAAAATGATCCCTCACTTCTTAAAACACCCCTTCCCCAAATACCTGCTTGTAATAAGCCCCACTGGATTTAGTTGAGGGATAAATAAGAACAAAGGAGGTATTTTTAAATTAACCCTGCTTAATACTAAATATAATCTAAAACACCTGTCAAACAGTCATCCACAGCTGAAACTAAAGATGAGTGGTTTAAACTCTGAGTAACTAAGCAGAAAACCAAAAGAAAGGATTTGGCACTAAAGAGTATTAACATATATATATAAGAACTCTTTTTGCAGGGTGCAACGAGGAAAAATATGTTATTAATTAAAAGGGAAACATATCATGGCGTCCTGGAAGACAAGAAAAATCCCCATAACATCTAGGACAACTTTCTTTCATCTGTTTGAAGGCTTTTAGCAGTAGGATCAGGGCCTGAAGTGAGGGAGTATAGGGGGGTATGCCATACTGTCACTTCTCCCACAGATTTTATTGAAAAGCTATAAATCTGCATTACTCTTCTAATATTTCTATATTTTCATACTGCCACTTCTATATTTCCACTTCGACCACTGAGTAGGATTATACAGAAATTAAGAGAAACGAGTACTGTATTCTCATGAGTGCCAATATATGTCAGACTGGGCCTTCATGTACACCCCAGCCAGACACGGGTTAAGCGTTTAGCCAATAGGGTATAGCTAGAGGAAGAAAGGAAGAAAGGACCTGGCTTTGTTTTGTTAGCTTGAGGTACAGTTTTTAAGGTTTAGGAATCGGATACTCTAACTCTGTGTATTCCGATTAGTGGATACGTATTACAACTCTACTCTCCAATTCAGGCTTGTGCTCTATACTCTCTTTCCTAACTCCATTCTTTTCCTAATTCTTCACTATAACCACACTCCTCCTATCTGTTCTCACTCTGTGTCTGTTCTTTTTCTCCTTCTCTCTGTAATCTTCCAGTTACTTTCTTCTATATTCCTTCTCATGGAATGATGAGGTTGGGTATACATTCTAGGTTCCCTAGGGCATGTAGAATGGTCAGGTCTATAGAAAAAGCTGGGAGGTTTCAAGCAGACTTTGCTCATGAGCTAAGATAGAACCAGCAGAGGGCAGGACTGGGGCAATTGAGGCACAGAGCAACTGCAGGCTGGAATGAACAGAGGAAATTGAGGCACAGAGCAATTGCAGGCTGGAATGGACAGAGGCAATTGAAACAAGGCAACTGAAGGCTAGACTGGACTCAGGGCCGGAATACCAATGTGGCTGATGGGACTACAGCCCCAAGTCACCATGTAAAAATAGGCCCATTAAAAATTATGTAAAACAGGCTTCAGAAGTAGCTGATTGCATGGCCAGCCCGTGAGTCCCCAGTGCTTAACTCTGGCATCACCAGGAAAGGGCACTCTACAGACTTCCAAAAGTCAGTAAAACAATTTCTTTATTTGTCCATTTAAAATGTCCAACGTTTCAGAGACAGTAATCTCTATCTTCAGGGAAGAACATATAATATTTAAAAATTTTTCCCCTGAAGATAGAAACTACTGTCTCTGAAACGTTGGACATTTTAAATGGACAAATAAAGTAATAGATTTATCGTTTTATTGACTTTTGGAAGTCTGTACAGTGCCCTATCCTCCTTGTGATACTTGTGTGGATTTCGGTGCACTGTACCGCGGTCCCACCCGTTGTCTTGTTTGTCTCGATAAGCAGAGAATTTTTTTTTTCTTCCCATTTATTTGAGCTGCAATTAGCCAGTTGTCCCACGATCTGGTAGAGGAGGCTCCGCACGCAGGAAATAACCTCTGCAGAGTTCCTGAGTGTCACTGTCTTCAGCAAGTATCCAGCATGTCTCCCCTGCTACCACTGCCCTGCTCTGGACTGGTGAGTGGCCTGGGGGCCCCTACCCTATGCTTTGCTTGTCCTATCTGCATGGGCTGTGGATAGCTGTGGAGGGATACAGATAGTGAAAGGACCAGGGAGACTAACAGCCATAACAAGGGGGCAGGTGAAGGCTGGCACTGTTAATGGGGGGCAGATGGAGTCTGTCAATTGGGGGTAGACATCACATTGGAGGCTGGCACTGGCAATAGGGGGCAGATTGAGGCTGACAATAGGGGGCAGACATGGAGGCAGGCCCTGGCAATCATTAGGGGGCAGACATGGAGGCTGGCATTTGGGGGCCGACATGGAGGCTGGCATTTGGGGGCCGACATGGAGGCTGGCATTTGGGGGCCGACATGGAGGCTGGCATTTGGGGGCCGACATGGAGGCTGGCATTTGGGGGCCGACATGGAGGCTGGCATTTGGGGGCCGACATGGAGGCTGGCATTTGGGGGCCGACATGGAGGCTGGCATTTGGGGGCCGACATGGAGGCTGGCATTTGGGGGCCGACATGGAGGCTGGCATTTGGGGGCCGACATGGAGGCTGGCATTTGGGGGCCGACATGGAGGCTGGCATTTGGGGGCCGACATGGAGGCTGGCATTTGGGGGCCGACATGGAGGCTGGCATTTGGGGGCCGACATGGAGGCTGGCATTTGGGGGCCGACATGGAGGCTGGCATTTGGGGGCCGACATGGAGGCTGGCATTTGGGGGCCGACATGGAGGCTGGCATTTGGGGGCCGACATGGAGGCTGGCATTTGGGGGCCGACATGGAGGCTGGCATTTGGGGGCCGACATGGAGGCTGGCATTTGGGGGCCGACATGGAGGCTGGCATTTGGGGGCCGACATGGAGGCTGGCATTTGGGGGCCGACATGGAGGCTGGCATTTGGGGGCCGACATGGAGGCTGGCATTTGGGGGCCGACATGGAGGCTGGCATTTGGGGGCAGACATGGAGGCTGGCATTATGGGCAGACATTAAGGAGCAGATATGTTGGCAGGCATTAAGGGGCAACTGAGGTAAGTCCAATGTTTCAGCAGGGAAGGGGCAGAGACTGGCAGGACACACCTAGAGGGGGCAGACTGACTGGCAGGACACACAGAGGGGCACACTGGATACTGGGTGCTGGATACACATGATGATACAATTAATGACATTTTATTGGTATCTATTTTTATTTTGAAATTTACCAGTAGCTGCTGCATTTCCCACCCTAGGCTTATACTCGAGTCAATAACTTTTCCCAGGTTTTTGTGTCAAAATTAGGTGCCTCGGCTTATATTCGGGTCGGCTTATACTCGAGTATATACGGTACTAAAAATGGTTAATTGGGTAGAATAAACCAATTTTTTCAAAAGGTTTCAAGTAAATCATTACAATTCTTTACACAATGATAATTTTACAAAAAAAATATTACATTGGAGATCTTTCTATAACTTTATAGAAGGCCATTTATTGATTAAAAATACAGTACTTTTTACACTTACACCAGCTTTGAACTGGTAAAAAATTCAGGTGAAAGTGGGAGTCCAGCAACCTGTTTGCGCTCGCAGCAGAATTACACCACACACTTTACTTAAATATTGTGGAACACAGCACAGAGCACATGGTGCACCCATCTTTCTCTGCTTGCTCAATTTTTGCATATACACAGGGCTTATTCCCCTATGCTTTCACTTAAAAATGACATGGAAGTGCAGCTCTACATCAGGTAGGTCCTGTGTTTCTGTGCAAAGGAAATGTGAAATACTTTTCAAGGTGGAATAATAGATGACTCTAATGCTTCTAGTCAGAAAGTTTTAAAAATGGAACACCATGTCCCTTGAGGTTAGTTTATTTGTGTTTAAAGACAAAGTGATTTTGTTTTGCTCTGGAAAGCCATTGAAACAAAAACAGGCAAAACATTTCTATTATTGGAATACCTCATTATAATGCTTGTGAGATGTACAATTAGTATAAAAAAAGCTGACGAAAAATTATAGTTTTTTTTAATAAAACAAAAATTAACAATGTCAAGATGCTTGGTTTTTAAATGAAATATTGGTATACAAGTGAATTCAGTCATTGCTCAAATTGCAATTATCTAGCCACACTTGTATGCCAGAAAAATTGATAAATTAGGGAGATTTAAGGCGCACACCTAAAATATACACATTTTAATGAGTATAAATTTTAAAATCTGTAGACATATAGGCGAAATAACTACACAAAAAGTATACGCACATGCACCTTTGAAAAATCCGCTTCCTACATTCACACGTCAGGATCCAATATACAGGCTGCTCCATTGCGCAACAGAGGACCTGCTATCTAATCGGGTTAAACAGGACATTGCAACCAATTTGGAGGCTTGTATACTTTTTGTATAGTTACAAAAAAGAGAAAATTAGGGACTCAAGCGCACTCAATACAAGTGAAGTGCCGCCATCTAACACCCTGAGGTGTCTCAAACCGACCTCAGAAAGAAGTAAAACTCAGAAAAAAAATATAGTGATAGATATGCAGCGCTAAGTAGTTGCACAATGGTGGGGGAGTGTCAGGTAAGGTTAGTGAAACCTATAAATAAAACCTAAATGAACCTCCCATGTATAACATATTAAAAGCCTCAATGGTGATATAATTAAATAAAACCTATAAATAAAGCCTAAAAAGACACTTCTAAAGGACACATATAATGAAAGTCTCTTATAATAGCCTCAACATTGGTATGGTGGTGATGGTTCAAAACGTCAATTCCATTCCAAACGCACATAGGGTAAAAAGAAAAAAGCTTTAATTAATACATATCCATACACATTTTCTTAAAAAACAAAGATCAGAACATCATACCAGGGTAGTAGTGTAATAAGTGGAAAGGACAACCGATGCCACGATGTTAATACCCGGGTGTTTGGCGCTCGGATGTCGTTCCTCTGCAGCGCCCCTGATGATGACGTCACGATCAGCTGGCCGGTCCTGGGACTACGCGTTTCGGGCTGCACTCAGCCCTTTTTCAAAGTCTGGACCGGTATGTGATTCCCTCCCTCTTTTAAGTCCCTCATTCACTCCTGATTGGTTGGTAACTTGATCTTCTTGCCGGAGTAGGACATACTTGATAGTAATGAGGCTGAAGCAACTTATCGCTAATAAAATTGTATATATTTTTGGGATGGCTCTTATTACTTGAATCTTTATCCTGCTGACACTCCCCATTTCATAATAAAAACAGGGTCAGTCCCAAATATAATAAATACATCCTAACACATCACAAAAGTTCTAATAATCGTGCAATGGGCATATATATATAATCCTGTGTTAAGCATATATATAGTAATGGTCGGTCCATTATCTATATCTGATAAAAAACATATATATTATAACACAGTATACCAAACATGTCTCATTGTCTAGTAAACATCTCAGGGAAACAGACTAATAGAGAGTTCCCTTATACATAATAGTGGAATCCAATGGTAATTAAAAAGACAAATATTATCCTAATCGGTCCTAATATAAACATGAAACAACATAGACTAATATAGAAAGTGAAAGTGCATACATAGCATGTGCAGTGATACAGTAAAAGTGCATACATAGCATGTACAGTGGAGCATCGTGTATCAAGCTCCAACCGTAAAATATACAAACTCTTATTTCTATTAAGAATCATACCTATATGAACACTGTGTATCCTCCTAAAGGGGATCTGTTTAAAAGTGATTGCCTAAATGACATAATAAAGTGCAAAAATGGTGCAGTGGAAGCTCAGGAATAATAAATATACAAATATATATAACCCTTAAGGTGAAGATCACTTCACCTCTAATATACATACAGAGTAGAGTGTACATTAATATCACTAATGTGATAATATCTCCTATGCATATATTCAACTGTTCAAATAACGGAAGGAAGATGAGCCAAGATGTACTCATAACTATAACCTAAATAGGTAGAAAAAGACACCAGGGGTGGTCCAATGGACATGATCTAAACAGGGATCCTAACAACCAAGGGACAAAATAAATACACAGGAAAATGGAGATGAAAAGCTGCCTATGTTAAAAAACCACACTGAGTTCCTACCTACGCCACACAGAGTTCGTGATGTAGAGGTAGAGGTGAGAATATCCTAGGAGTTTCTTCCGCATTTACAAAGATAAATATAAACATATAAATCCCCAATATGATCGTAGTAAAAACAATGCAAATCATAAATATTCACCGCTCAGGTCTCATATTGAAGGGGTGTGCTTACAATGGGTTTAATTAAAAAAGAGGAACTGGACCGGGGATATCATGATAAGTTCCAAGAAAAGGATCCTAAAATACGAGGGGGGATTAAAATCTAACCTAATAGGTACCCTACCTCAACCATACCGGAAAGTGATGTGAAGGGGAAGGGATCCAATGGGAAGATAAAATACCCCCGTTCCTAAAAATTCTAACAGAAACCCTTAAAAACACGATAATACCAATGAATGAAAATAAAATTTAGGATAAATATAAAACCCGGACAGGATCCAGAGTAAATATAATTGTAATTATGTTCTACCAACCTCTACCTGACCTAAAGCAGAAAGCGACATTTGTTGGTGACTCTTTCTGGAGTGAACCGGGGTATGCAGAGATATATATGGGGCACCTTAACTTACAGTACCCGGTATTCCCAAGGGGTCCCCTCCCTGGTACTGACCGGGCCCACCAGGTTTTGCTTCCGAGAGCAGTTGGAATCGGGCTCTTTCGAAGTGGTGCGACTGTATGTTCTTAGATTTCCCATTCTCTACCTGTCCCCAAGTTCACTTACCTCCAGAGGATTATAGGAACCATTTCAGTTCAAAATCCTGATTTAATCCTCCCGGCTCCATCGTATTGAGATCGAATATATATCGCATTTCTGCTCTGGCCAGTGCAGATAGGTGGTCCTTCTTCCGCCAATTTCCCTGGACCTGTCTAAAACCAAAAAAACCAGTTAAATATGAAGGGTCACAATCGTGTTTTTCTTTGAAATGGGCAGACACCGAGTGGGTTAACACCCCTTTCTTTATATTTCTCAGGTGTTCTGCCCATCTCACTTTTAACGGTCTTATCGTGCGGCCAATATATTGTTTATTACAAGAACATTGTAAGATATAAATGCAACATTTTGAGTCACAAGTAATAAACTGATCTATGTTGATCCGCTTCCCATTCACATTAGATATTATAAATTCGGTTTTCTTAGTGGTCATAGCATTCGGGGTGTTCCTGCACATCAAACATTGCCCACAACGGTAGAACCCTTTGCTCTTAATCTCCCCTGGTTTTTTCAAATTAATAAAAGCTGATTGAACTAATTTGTCCTTAAGGGTAGGGGCCTTCCTATAAATAAAATGGGGGTATTCTCCAATGTATTCAGTTAACTCCGGGTCTTTTCTCAGGATTCCCCAATGTTTCCTAATGATCTTCTCTACCTCTTTGTGTTGGGAGTTATACTGTGAAATAAAAGGGATATTTTGAAACTTCATGTTCTTCTGTGTGGAGTGCTCTTTCCTCACTAGGAGTGATTCTCTATCAATCAAATTCACTTCCTCCACTGCGGCATTGAGCTGATCTTTTTTATATCCCTTCCTAATAAATTGTAACTTCTTTTTCTCAATGTGTATATTTGTGATGTCTTCCCTGGTACAATTTCTTTTAATTCGAAGAAATTGTCCCTTGGGGATGTTGTTAATCCAATTCCTATGATGGTTGCTTGACACTGGAATGTGAGAATTCGTGTCAGTTTGTTTCGTAAAGTTTCTAGTTAAAATCTCCTCATTCTCAATGTAGATTTCTAAATCTAAAAAGCTCACATTGGATGTACTAATATCAAAGGATAGGACTACATTAATATTGTTCGAATTTAAAACTGAACAAAAGGTTTCTAGATTCTCATCGGATCTTCGAATTAAAAGAAATTGTACCAGGGAAGACATCACAAATATACACATTGAGAAAAAGAAGTTACAATTTATTAAGAAGGGATACAAAAAAGATCAGCTCAATGCCGCAGTGAAGGAAGTAAATTTGATTGCTAGAGAATCACTCCTAGTGAGGAAAGAGCACCCCATACAGAAGAACATGAAATTTCAAAACATCCCTTTTATCGCACAGTATAATTCCCAACACAAAGAGGTAGAAAAGATCATCAGGAAACATTGGGGGATCCTGAGAAAAGACCTTGAATTAACTGAATATATTGGAGAATACCCCCATTTTATTTATAGGAAGGCCCCTACCCTTAAGGACAAATTAGTTCAATCAGCTTTTATTAATTTGAAAAAACCAGGGGAGATTAAGAGCAAAGGGTTTTACCGTTGCGGGCAATGTTTGATGTGCAGGAATATCCCGAATGCTATGACCACTAAGAAAACCGAATTCATAATCTCTAATGTGAATGGGAAGCGGATCAACATAGATCAGTTTATCACTTGTGACTCTAAATGTTGCATTTACATCTTACAATGTACGTGTAATAAACAATATATTGGCCGCACGATAAGACCGTTAAAAGTGAGATGGGCAGAACACCTGAGAAATATAAAGAAAGGGGTGTTAACCCACTCGGTGTCTGCCCATTTCAAAGAAAAACACGATTGTGACCCTTCATGTCTAACTGTTTTTTTTGGTTTCAGACAGGTCCAGGGAAATTGGCGGAAGAAGGACCACCTATCTGCACTGGCCAGAGCAGAAATGCGATATATATTCGATCTTAATACAATGGAACCGGGAGGATTAAATCAGGATTTTGAACTGAAATGGTTCCTATAATCCTCTGGAGGTAAGTGAACTTGGGGACAGGTAGAGAATGGGAAATCTAAGGACATACAGTCGCACCACTTCGAAAGAGCCCGATTCCAACTGCTCTCGGAAGCAAAACCTGGTGGGCCCGGTCAGTACCAGGGAGGGGACCCCTTGGGAATACCGGGTACTGTAAGTTATGGTGCCCCATATATGTCTCTGCATACCCCGGTTCACTCCAGAAAGAGTAACCAACAAATGTCGCCTTCTGCTTTAGGTCAGGTAGAGGTTGGTAGAACATAATTATACTTACTCTGGATCCTGTCCTGGTTTTATATTTATCCTAATTTTTATTTCCATTCATTCATGCTCAGGACATGAGACACACTGCACATGCTCAGGACATGAGACACACTGCACATGCTCAGGACATGAGACACACTGCACATGCTCAGGACATGAGACACACTGCACATGCTCAGGACATGAGACACACTGCACATGCTCAGGACATGAGACACACTGCACATGCTCAGGACATGAGACACACTGCACATGCTCAGGACATGAGACACACTGCACATGCTCAGGACATGAGACACACTGCACATGCTCAGGACATGAGACACACTGCACATGCTCAGGACATGAGACACACTGCACATGCTCAGGACATGAGACACACTGCACATGCTCAGGACATGAGACACACTGCACATGCTCAGGACATGAGACACACTGCACATGCTCAGGACATGAGACACACTGCACATGCTCAGGACATGAGACACACTGCACATGCTCAGGACATGAGACACACTGCACATGCTCAGGACATGAGACACACTGCACATGCTCAGGACATGAGACACACTGCACATGCTCAGGACATGAGACACACTGCACATGCTCAGGACATGAGACACACTGCACATGCTCAGGACATGAGACACACTGCACATGCTCAGGACATGAGACACACTGCACATGCTCAGGACATGAGACACACTGCACATGCTCAGGACATGAGACACACTGCACATGCTCAGGACATGAGACACACTGCACATGCTCAGGACATGAGACACACTGCACATGCTCAGGACATGAGACACACTGCACATGCTCAGGACATGAGACACACTGCACATGCTCAGGACATGAGACACACTGCACATGCTCAGGACATGAGACACACTGCACATGCTCAGGACATGAGACACACTGCACATGCTCAGGACATGAGACACACTGCACATGCTCAGGACATGAGACACACTGCACATGCTCAGGACATGAGACACACTGCACATGCTCAGGACATGAGACACACTGCACATGCTCAGGACATGAGACACACTGCACATGCTCAGGACATGAGACACACTGCACATGCTCAGGACATGAGACACACTGCACATGCTCAGGACATGAGACACACTGCACATGCTCAGGACATGAGACACACTGCACATGCTCAGGACATGAGACACACTGCACATGCTCAGGACATGAGACACACTGCACATGCTCAGGACATGAGACACACTGCACATGCTCAGGACATGAGACACACTGCACATGCTCAGGACATGAGACACACTGCACATGCTCAGGACATGAGACACACTGCACATGCTCAGGACATGAGACACACTGCACATGCTCAGGACATGAGACACACTGCACATGCTCAGGACATGAGACACACTGCACATGCTCAGGACATGAGACACACTGCACATGCTCAGGACATGAGACACACTGCACATGCTCAGGACATGAGACACACTGCACATGCTCAGGACATGAGACACACTGCACATGCTCAGGACATGAGACACACTGCACATGCTCAGGACATGAGACACACTGCACATGCTCAGGACATGAGACACACTGCACATGCTCAGGACATGAGACACACTGCACATGCTCAGGACATGAGACACACTGCACATGCTCAGGACATGAGACACACTGCACATGCTCAGGACATGAGACACACTGCACATGCTCAGGACATGAGACACACTGCACATGCTCAGGACATGAGACACACTGCACATGCTCAGGACATGAGACACACTGCACATGCTCAGGACATGAGACACACTGCACATGCTCAGGACATGAGACACACTGCACATGCTCAGGACATGAGACACACTGCACATGCTCAGGACATGAGACACACTGCACATGCTCAGGACATGAGACACACTGCACATGCTCAGGACATGAGACACACTGCACATGCTCAGGACATGAGACACACTGCACATGCTCAGGACATGAGACACACTGCACATGCTCAGGACATGAGACACACTGCACATGCTCAGGACATGAGACACACTGCACATGCTCAGGACATGAGACACACTGCACATGCTCAGGACATGAGACACACTGCACATGCTCAGGACATGAGACACACTGCACATGCTCAGGACATGAGACACACTGCACATGCTCAGGACATGAGACACACTGCACATGCTCAGGACATGAGACACACTGCACATGCTCAGGACATGAGACACACTGCACATGCTCAGGACATGAGACACACTGCACATGCTCAGGACATGAGACACACTGCACATGCTCAGGACATGAGACACACTGCACATGCTCAGGACATGAGACACACTGCACATGCTCAGGACATGAGACACACTGCACATGCTCAGGACATGAGACACACTGCACATGCTCAGGACATGAGACACACTGCACATGCTCAGGACATGAGACACACTGCACATGCTCAGGACATGAGACACACTGCACATGCTCAGGACATGAGACACACTGCACATGCTCAGGACATGAGACACACTGCACATGCTCAGGACATGAGAAACACTGCACATGCACAGGACATGAGAAACACTGCACATGCGCAGGACATGAGAAACACTGCACATGCGCAGGACATGAGAAACACTGCACATGCGCAGGACATGAGAAACACTGCACATGCGCAGTGCTTCTCTTTAGCCACTTTGACATTTTAACAAGTCCTGACATGAGAAATACTGCGCATATGCATTGTATTCATGCCCGGACCGGACAGCTGCAGCCCGACGGGACGCCCAGACAGGTGAGTTTAAAGCTTTATTTATATTTTCAATGTTTTTTATTGATTTTTTTTAAGTTACATTTTTTTATTTTTTTACCCCCCGCAGTATTTCTATGTATTCTGACGGTCTCCCCCTACATGCCCCCCTTTCCCCTGTTATTAGGGGGAGGAAAAGAGGGGTATATTGGGACATTGCCGGAATACTTACCCCTAACGCCAGTCTGCGCTGGTGATAGTCTAACGCCGGGTGCAAAGTGTAAAACTCCGCTCCGACGTTTTGTAGATATGCTTAACTTCATTTTAATGCGATAGGGCCAGTTTTGAAGTTAAAACTGGCCATGGCCCTATCGCACTAAAATTATCTTTGTAAATAGAGCCCTTTATACCTTATTAGACTAGTGCTATTTAGTGATTAAAATAAAAAAAATTATATTATCTATGTAAATGGTTCCCATATAATTGCTAATACAATTCATATTTAATAACCTATAAAACTGCTAAATTTTAGCTTTAATTTTAACCATATGGTACTGAAACTATTTACGCCATAATATAACTGTTACATGCCATTAGTACGGCAGGCCTGCGTTGCTCTGGTTACTACCCCGCTTCTGGCGCCGTCTGCCCGCTCTCCTGCCGCATGGTCCATTTCCGTTGTCGCGTCTGCCATCTTCCTTCGCATACCGTCACGGGGGCGTGACAGTATGCAAATTAGCCATGCGCTACAGCGCAAGCCAGGCCATCCTCTCCTGTGTACTCCAGCGTGCTTCCATGTTCCCCTGCGTCCTGGCCGTTGCCAGGACAACTCCAATCAGATCCTTCCCATTTCCTCACCAGCCTATGGGGATTCAGGAGCCTCTATTTAAGCGGCAGCTGCCCTGTCTTCCATGCCGGTTATAGCTCCAGCTTGTCTGTCTTGCCTGCTCTTTCTCTGTCTCTTGATCTCCTTGCTTCTTTGCCTTGCTTCTATTTCATTGATAACTGAGTGCCCTCTTATCCTCTTTATTCCTCAGTGTTCCTCTGTCCCTTGCCTTCCCTAGCTTTTTATTACCTTTGCGGATTGTTTGTGTGACAGTTTGCTGTTTGATTGCCCTGGTCTGTCTTGTCTGTCTGTGTCTGTTAGCGGCTTGCTGCCCCCCCTGTTCGTTCCGTGTTCTCCTGTCTCGCCCCCTCTGGGGAGTGTGCTCCCACCTGGGATGAGTCTCTACTCACCAACCATCTCCGTTTCTAGGCTGCTGGTAGCTTTGGTAGTCCTCCTGCCTAAACTCACGACATACTGCTACGGGGGCTGCAACCTCAGAATAATGATAAACAAAATATTTGATGCACCACAAACAGAGACATACCCACCCCTGTACTGAAGAATATTGTAGAGTCCACATCTCACACAGTATTAGGATGATGCTGCCAGTTCTGTCAGACCAGGGTGTTCAGAAATATTCAGGATGTTCTAAACCACCTTTAACTGATGGAATCCTTATCCAGAGATGGTACTGATGGAACACTCCTCCAGAGACGGTACTGATGGAATCCTCCTCCAGAGGTGGAACTGATACAATACTCCTCCAGAGACGGTACTGATGGAATCCTCCTCCAGAGGTGGAACTGATACAATCCTCCTCCAGAGATGGTACTGATGGAACACTCCTCCAGAGACGATTCTGATGGAATACTCCTCCAGAGGTGATACAATACTCCTTCAGAAGTGGAGCATATGGAATCCTCCTCCAGAGATGGTACTGATGGAACACTCCTCCAGAGATGGTTCTGATGCAATACTCATCCAGAGGTGGAACTGATACAATACTCCTCCAGAGGTGGAACAGATGGAATACTCCTCCAGAGATGGTACTGATGGAATACTCTTCCAGATGGTGAGGAAGGAGATAGAAACTGAATTGTTGAGAATAAGACAGATGGTAAAATGGTGCCAAAATAGATGGCAGAGTGTCACCAAGTGAAGTGAGTATTTGGCACCGTCTTGCAAAAAAGAGAGAGAGAGACAAAAATGAAATATAGCTCATGCTAATGTTATCTGCTTTTAAGCTGGGCACACACTGAAGTGTTTTCTTACAATAATCATTAGATAGCCCCGACATCTTACCAGCGTGTTCCCAGCCTTATTTAAACCTTTTTTTAACCATCATGTCTGCATATTTCATACTCCCCTCACCTGCTAGTTACCAATGATTTTCTCTTCATAAACCTTAAATCACAGGGATTATACAGATAGAGGTTTGGGTCTTATTGTGTCATGTTGTGATGTTGAGAGCTATGCATGTATTAACTTCCATAGTAACTAATGAATTAATCTAATAATATTAATTAATGATTTGTACATTATGATATATAGTTATATTTGAAGCACCTTAGCAAAGACGTGCGTAATTATGCTCATCATACACATTAAAGCTTGGGTTCTCTGCTAAGCTGGGGTTTCTGACCTGTAAGGCATAATATGCATGTGTTACAAGATAAGAGGTCATTACTTTTATTATATGCATTTATTCTTGATGATATTACTACTACTACTACTACTACTACTACTACTA
>WWET01003460.1:67724-81236 GCA_011038615.1 Limnodynastes dumerilii | reverse complement strand
TGCCTATACATTTCTATACACATATTGCCTTTCTATCAATATTAGTGTCCATTTAAGGAGACTCTGGATCAGAGGTATGAATTTACATTTTTTAATTCACTGTTTTTTTTAAACTAATAAAGCAGTTAAAATCTTAAAAGGTTTTTCCTTTTTTTAATCAATACTTCAAATGTCAAAATCAATGTTGCCATTTCTGCATTAATTTCAAGTCCATTAAAACAATGACATTCACTGTAAAAGCACATGTGAAGCAGCCAATAAGAGCTCATTTCTACAATGATTGACAGTTGCTAGACAGGGCAGGGAAATTCATTGGTGATGTGAAAGGGTCTGACTCTGTAATTTCCTGGGTTTTTGGTGTTTAAAAAGGTGTCTTTTTTTTTTTGACCCAGCGTTTCTTTCCCAGAAAAACCCAGGTTTTAGACCTGGGTTTTTCCAGAGTTGGTGATGTGAAAGCGGCATAAATAACACAAATCTGTGTATTAGCAGCTCCAAAACCTCCCTGCTTTCCAAAAGGGAGCATTGTCCGATAACTAGACTGCACAGATTACTACGTTGTGGACATAACTGTCTCCCTTGTCTGTTTTTTGTATATTAAAGCTTTTGTACCTGTTTGCAATTTAAATTGGTGTGCTGGCTTCATATATCTTGTATTATAGTAGTGTACATTTTATTTTTCAGTGAATTTTGCAATGAATGTGAATGTGTTTATAGAAAACTTTTTTTTGAACTATCCATAACATGCGTCATAGAACTTCAGGGTTCCTCAGCAGCAGATGGCTCCATATTGTATCATTTCTTAGTGATTCCCGCTGAGCTTTGATTTTTAAGTCAATTTTAGTTTAATCAGGATATTTCCTTCTGTCTTAAAAAAAACACTATTTTAAGCAGCATAAGTTGTCCATACAAAAAATATGCATTACCTTTTTGCTATTCCTCTTTGAGAAATTTTTCTCTTTCCAATTTACAATTACTTTTGGTAATATAACAAGATTTTCAATTCCAAAAATTATAATTAAGTAAAAAGATGTAATATAAATGTAGTATAAACGTAGAACACTGAAACAGGAGTATGTGTAATCTTTGACATTTGTCCTTTGAGAGGCACTGCCTGAAGCTATTCTATTTGGCTGTAAAAACCCATCAACGAAATGCAGTTATTTGATTGGCAGCTCATTTATACTTTATTGATAATGGGCTCCCTTTCAATCACAATGCATATTTTATACATTGTGTAAAATAAACCAAACCATCTAATTGCACAACACGATATATTCAGCAGTACTGTTTCCATTCATAGCAGCAGAAGAACTAAAATAAATGGCACTATTATTTTAATATTATTTCAATCCATCATATATATATTTATTATTGCATGCAGAATACAATTTTCTTTGTTGTGTATACAGACACAAAACCATGTGCCAAAGGCATAACAAAGGTGAGGCTATTGGAGCACAGGGTGTTGGTCTCTGCTGAGAATGGCTCTATTTTGAAAGGGCCGTACTCTCCCAGCCAGTTCCTTTAAGAGGCATAACAATTGATATCGGAGCACTAAACACGGCGCTCTAAATGGTTAAAAAGTATCTACTCCAACCCTTTCCATAACCCTTACCCTTCCATGACCCTAACCCTCCCTTTCCCACAGCCTGACTCTAACCTTCCCTTCCCGCAGCCTAACCCTAAGATTCTTTCCCCAAAAAGCCTAACCCTAACCCTCCCTGTAGTCTAACCCTAAGACTCCAAGCCCACAGCCTGACCCTAAGTCTCCCATCCCTGCAGCCTAAACCTTCCCCACAGGCTAACCCTAACCCTTCCTTTTCCCAGAGCCTAACCCTAACCCTCCCTTCCTCAGAGCCTAACCCTAACCCTGATTCTAAAAGTCCCCAGTGGGGTCTGTGATGGGTTCGACAGGTATGGCAGGGTGCCGGTTCCAAAAATGAATGGGTAAGTATGCCGATCGACATACTTAACTATTTAAAAAATAATCATTATAAAATGGCTGTTGTTTGATATAGAGACAGCCAAAAATGAGCTTTCGGCTGTATCTATTTTTAAAACAGCTATTTCTTGCCGGAGGTGGACAACATGGGGCACATGTCCTGGGATTTACATGGCAACCAGATGCAAGGGGGTGCCATTTATACCCACTTGACTCACTGTAGCGGCACCTTCTGCACGACAGCTTTCTCGCAGAGGCCACTAACACTGTATTAATTTGTCACGTCGGATGCTGCATGGGGAAGACTCCTGATCTGGCAGCTGCCACAGAGCATTATGAATAGCAATGGCCAGGCAAGGGGTCTGTGTTTCGGGATACACTGATTAGCCATCAGAAAGTGCTGGTCAACGTGCTCTAGGAAGACATCAAAGATAAATGCACAGAGGGGAAGAGAGGGAACATAACTAATAATGGGGAATATTTGTTGGTCTACATCTTTATATATCATTGTGGCGCTTTAATACTGTTGTGGTGGCACATCTAAAACTAATATGGGAGCATATTAAAAAGTATAGTGAGGGTACATGTAAAAGTATTGTGAGGCCACATTATTAATTTTTTATTTACTTGATTAAAATATGTATATATGAAGAATTATTTCCATCTGGTTTTATTTTTAAATACATATTATTGTTATATCATATTGGGTTTTAAACACAGAATGGAAGTTGCTCAATCAATTTATAGGTAAATATAAACAGGTGCATGAAAGGCAGGTTCAGGGTTTTTGGCCTTAGACTCGGGTCTAGTCCTAAGTTCAGGGTTTTTGGCCTTAGACTCGGGTCTAGTCCTAAGTTCAGGGTTTTTGGCCTTAGACTCGGGTCTAGTCCTTATTTCAGGGTTTTTGGCCTTAGACTCGGGTCTAGTCCTTAGTTCAGGGTTTTTGGCCTTAGACTTGGGTCTAGTCCTTAGTTCAGGGTTTTTGGTGATAATGGGCCGGATCCAGACCTACGTTCCCCTTTACATTTCAACCCATAGCATATTTACGCTTTCGTAATTACTATGCACTCCCCTCAGTCGTACGTATTTTTGCCGTTTTAGGCTTTCCAAACCCTACATTAACTTTAACTAGCGTAACTCCTGTCGGCCGTAATGGCTGCACGTACTTAGGCGCCTAAGCATGCCCATACTGTACGATTTAAATGCCTCACCCCGCCTTCGAAGCATAATAATGGGTGTCGTATGTCTGGCACGCCCCTTTGTCCATAGTCACGCTGTTGATCGTAGGCTCGTAACTACGTTCTGCGGTCGTAGGTCTGGATTTGGCCCAATGTGAAAGGTACCGGGGTCCTCTTACGTGTCTAATGACCCCGGAATTGGACCAGGGTGAAAAGAAGGGTTTTGCCCTGAGCCAGGTAGTGGTACAATGTGAAAGATATCACCCATGTTTTTCAACCTGGGTCTTACCTAAACAAAACTGATCAGAGGTATTTGTTCACTATTGCAATGGCAATAATAAACATATCCCTTCTCGCGAGCCGTGTGCCGCCCATCACACTGTCCAGGAGAGCTGGGTTCCGGAATTTCCCGGGTCAGAGCTGGACTTAAAAGGTTTTATTTTTTACACCTCAAATAACACGGCAATAAACTGGGTTGAAAAACCCGGCTTATTGCCTATGTGGTGATATGAAAGCCTTTAACAGCTGCTTGCATATGCGCAGAGTGGTCACCAGGCAGCAATTCACTTTGCATGCGATAGATAGAGGAGGTAGGGTGTGGCATGAGTCCAACTTTCCACGCCATTCAGACTCGGGCCACGACTCCTTGCTATAGGGTCCAAGTTAGTGCATGTCTGCATCTGCTTTATATTATACATGGTCTTCAAACATTTACTTTACTTTAATATCCTCAGAAATCTAAGTATCTTTCATTTAGATACATTACAAAAAATAGAGATATATGTCTTTAATTTCACTAATAAAGTTGTCAGGTTCACTCATTCCATCTGACAGATAAATCATATTTTAGATATGTTAATGAACAATTTCAATAGAGAGCTATATTTACTAAAAAGTAATGAAAAACATTTTATTACTGAATTTAATAAGAAAGCTGATTTGCAAATCCCTGCCCAGGATTTACATTTAACGATGAACAGATTTGGTACGCATAAATATATCCATTGTAAGAATACTGATACATAAACCCCTCATCATTGAGTATTAATGCCTAAATAATCCCTAGTGTCTGCTCATCCCATTTATACAACAAGTGGAAATTGGCTTTCAAGTCCATAAAATGCCACTATTCATCTGTGAACAAATTTAGAACAGACAAATATTTGGCACTGGCATAAGCAGCAGGGATGTTGTCCATTAATCTCGGCAGATACGGCTGGCAATTTTATCACATTTTCTTAAAAAATCTATACAGATTTAAGGTTAAGTTTTGAATTTAATTGAAGTAACCTTTTGTCCAATCTCACTTTAATGAAGTGAAATGCAGTTAAACTCCACAGGGGCCATTAATCTGAAACACTCCATTAAAACAACTGGAGAGGATTTTTTAATAAACAGTGTGAACTCATGCCCATGTGGAAATGGAATTGAGAGGGAGCTTGTGCTGGAGCTAGACTGTTTATTAAATCTCTATCACAAGCACGTAAAGCTTAAAACCCCTCTTTACAAACATGGACTGCCATGTAATTTACAGCACTTGTGCCGTCCAACCTTAAAGGGAAAAAAAAACTATGTTTCATAACGTTTAAAAACATCTTTTGACCAGGCAATAAAATAACCAAGCAATTACTTACAATAATTTATATCACATAATATACTGACTGTATTATGAGCATAAAATGTAGAAAGTATCATAATAAAACTATAACCCGCTAAAAGGACTAAAGGTTTTATCAATTTTTTATTGTAGAGTGACTACAGGGCACCATAAATACTCTCTACATTAATAGAGGTTTCAAAGTATCTTCATCATTTTAATCTTTTAAAGAAAGGGAATAAAAGGGAATGAAAGTAATTTACAGCAATTATTTTCTAACAAATAATTTATTGTATCCCCAAAAACCCTGTATGGGCTAAACATGAGGAAAAAAATAACAACTGAAAAGGAAATAAGAAAAACTGCACAGACTACAAATAAAATAAGTATTGCAATTCACAAGAGCATATGTTAAATATTTCTTATAGTGATTCTGCTCAGGGAATGTCATTGGTATACTTAGAAATATTATATGAGTATGTAAGGCAGTGGTGTTTTTTCGTATTCAGGTATCCTTAAAGGAGCTCTAATCAAAGAGCGCTGGGCCCAGTCTTCTCATTTTCTGCAATTTAAAAGCTGTTTAATCAGATTGTGATGGTTTTTATTGTATTGTGTATGTGTGTAGATTGCAAGTGGGCAAATTTACCATATAAGTAGTTCCTCCTTTTCCCATACTCTTTAGCCGAAAAACTTATGGTAATTGCTGATTAAACGGAAACCCTCCCAAAAACTATCTGGTATTAAAAGTGTTTTGGGTAAAGAAATAGCACTTACCTTCTCCTGGGTCTAAATGGCTGACTCCTCTTTTTGCTGATCTCAAAGCATGGCCATCAGTCAATACTGGGGGGTTGTCCTGCTGTGGAGGTTCACTCTCGGCTATCAGACAGCATGAATTAAATCAATTTAAACCGTCCCCATTTAAGTATGACTCCTCCCCTTATCTATTTCTCCACCCATAATCTCCCCCCTCATATTCTCAATCTCTAGAGATTCCTCTTCCACTATTTCCTCCATACCCCTCCCCCACTGTTCCCTATATACCCCTCTCTACACTGTTTCTTCTAGAGCAGTGTTTCCCAACCCTGTTCTTCAAGTACCATTAACAGTCCATGTTTTCCAGGCCTCCTCACAGAACAAGTGATATAATGAGTACAACCTATGGAACTTTTAAAATTTGTCAGTTAGTAATGAACACACCTGTGCTCCAGCAAGGAGAACTGGAAACCATGCACTGTTAGTGGTACTTAAGGAGCAGGGCTGGGAAACACTGTTCTAGAGCCATCTCTTTACTGTTTTCCCTATGCATCTCTACATACTGTTTCCCCTGTACCCATCTACCTTCTGTTCTCTCTCTACCTCTTGTTCCCTTTATAGTCCCCTCTCCCTAATGTTCATCAATATCCTGTTCCCACTGTATCTTCTATACCCCTCTCTCATGGCTCCCCCTATACCATTCTCTTCCCATTATAGAGAGAATTCTCTATAACCCTCTCTCCCTACTGTTAGAGATGAGAATATATTAAATAATATAAGGTTTGTTTACAAATAAAGAAGGAAAAAGTGATTTAAAGCACAAATCATCTTTTTAATACTGGTGAAAGCGAACAATAAAAGTATTTGGGGGTTTGTTAGAGGGTTTAGGGAAAAGAGAAGATAATTTAAAAACAGCAAACAAAAGTAAATTCTTGACATTATCTGCATCATTGTACATCTTTTGTTCCAGACGCTATTAAAGCACTATTGGTTGACTGCAACAATTGTTTATTTTCTGTTTAATGAAGAAATAATTATGTCAATATTAGTAGACTGTATTTAAAAAAAAAAAAAAAACTATGTTGCTTTAAATGAATCAATTCAACAACATATCAACAGCAGCTGGTAATATTGATTTGTAAATAACATTATTGTTAGCAACACTGCAATCTATCTCACCTACAGTAGACTCTTCTGTACACAAAGGGCATGTGAGTTTTTTTCTGCTAATTAAATACAGAAAACCATTTGCTATGCAGATGCTGTGAAATCCTCTGGTACATTATGTTCTGTGTAATCTGCAGTATCGATTTACAAAGTAAATAGAAGGTAATAAGAAAATCAATTTTCTCTGCTGATTGAGTTTGAAATCAGTCACTCAATCCACCGTGCAAGGCCCATTTGTGAATATTGAGAAACTTCTTCTTTTTAAAGGGAAGTTTGTTGAAGCTTAACATTTTCTGAAAATACGGTAGAGCAGTTGGAGGTGGAAATACAGCAGAGGAAAAAGGGTTCTTAGTTGACACAAACTACCAAGGAATGTCCTACTTTTCTGTCTTCATTTCACAGGATCCAGCTGAGAATGTAGCGTCTTCAAATTCAAAGCCTGCTGGAAAATATTTAATGAAAACATACAAATATGGTTATATAATACAGTGTGAGCTACCATACTTTCAACTTTTTCTTAGGAGTGGAGATGTGCGGTGGGATATAAAATATATAAGGAAGCAGACACATGATGATACTTTGTACTGTCAAGATACAGTTCATTGCAAGAGATGGGCAGAAAAAAAAGATAAGATTTTTAACATACAGACTCTAGTTATTGTAGTGACTTACAACAGGGATAAGAATGGGAAACAACATAGCTGATCGCATCCAGGATAACATTTAAAAACAACCAAACATTATAATCAACTCTTCTAACGTTTGATGGTTACCTTGTATCTATCATTGAAACGCATTAGAGACATTCTCAGTATTTCTTGGAGGTCTGAAAACACATAACAGCTTAGGATTTTGATTGGAAAATGTCAAACAAGAATTTGTTCTATGTGCCAGACGGTAACAGATTCAGGTTGATAGGTTTCTAAATAACATTCAGAAATTCCTCTGTTTCTTAAAGAACTTTATTCCGCGCAAGTTGGAAACTATGGTAGTTTTAGTTTAATAAAATTTCACTGCTGGATATATCCTAATAATATTTGAAGAAAATAAATTCAGTAAAGTATCTGAAAAATGGCATATAAGTATATTATTAAGCCTACTGTGTAGGATTTAAAGCTAAATAATTTTTTGACACATTTGGCCATTTGTTGAGCTTGACCCCGCTGCCTTCCCATTCCCTCAAGCAGCCTTATACTGTTTCAGAGGCACAACGAATCAACTGAGCCACGGCTGCTGCATACTGTAGTGCTATGCTGGAACCCTGGCTCAGGTGAATACCTGCAGCAGCACTTACTTTACCTGCTAAGCTGTCATATCCCAGAGACATGACAGCTGAGCAGCTGAGCAGGTAAAGTAAGCTTCGGGGGATTAGCTGAGCCACAGCTTGTGTGTTCCACAGTTGCTACCAGCAGGTCCCTAATCACCTCTTTGCAGCTTAAACTTGCCCAAGCACCTCTGTGTAGACAGCTGCTTAAACTTGGATAGCGGTAGAATCAGGATTGTTCACCCCAGAGCTGTCTAGAACCGCCCCTAAGTTATCATGTGGTCAGAATAAACTTGGGAGGTATGATAGTCTACCCAACCACCCCACCTATAACATTATATGCATGGTCCTTCTGGCATATAGGGCCTGATCCAGAGCTACGAAATTGCCGTCCGACGGGCGAATGCGTACGTTCGCCCATGCGAATAAACATACACGCCCCTAACACTCCCATTGTAAAGTACCTGCTTACGGCGGCTATACCCTACACAAGGTACTACCGTCGTCCGGACGAATTTTCGCACATATTACGCAAAGCGTATGGGCTTAGCATGCCCATACTGTACAATTTAAATGGCTATCCCCGCCTCCGTGTAGTAAAACGAGCGCCCAGGCGACCGTCGTACTGAACGCACGCCCCTCGAGCGAACATTTCGCTCACAATACGACCGCTATACGCTCATGTCGTCCAGCCGACCGGAAGCTGTCATACTGGGCATGCGCAGTGCGAATTTTCGTACGAAAATACGCAAAAAACGGTCGTACGCTCGCTCGAATTCGGCCAATTTCGTAGCTCTGGATCAGGCCCATAGGCTCTATAATGTAGATCCGAGCTACTGCTGTCACTAGCCCCTGTAAGGGCACCACTGTGACCTAGCACTTTAGTAGGGCATTGGAACCCCTTAATATTGGTCCCAGTAAAAGTGATTTTTGGCTCTCTTGGCTTTTATGTGCTTTTATTTTAGCTTGCAGAGAGATTACCTTTCTTTTGTTTATTGCCCAAAGATGATCAGCTTTACTATTACATTGTTCTTTAGAATTGGACTAGGAAACATCAACCATCAACTCCAATACTGCAAGTCAACTTGTTTTTATTCCAGGTGTATGGCCCACTTTAGGATTGGCTGCATTTAAGTCCATTCTGGATGAAAGGACTTACAAGCGTCAGAGAGTACTCTCAACTATCAGATAAAATATTGTTATAGCAACACTTAATATGTTCGACATTACAATACTATCTGCATTCCATATCACACCTACCCACACTGGAACCCTAACCACTAACAGTAAGTCATTACTTACCTTTCAGTGTTGAAGCTATAGTGGGTGGTCAGAGGAGGCACCAAGACTCAGCGAAAAAGCTGGATATGTGTCACAGGACAGAGCAGGACACAGACATAGCTAAATGAGCAGAGAGCAGGACACGGTGTAGAGGAGAGCACAGATAGTTTGGAGGGACAACAGAGGAGAGTCACAGACAGAGCCTTTAAGAAGAAAGCACAGGCATAGAGGGGGAACAGCAGAGGAGAGACACATACAGAGCTGGGGGTAAGAAGTCAGCAGAGGAGAAACAGAGTCAGGACAAGGCTAAGTATAGGCGCAAAGGAGAGACACAGGAGGAGAGACACAAAATAGAGCAGGGCAAGAAAAGTATATGAACATAGGATAGACACAAGAGGAAAGATCCAGACAGGAGTGGGGGTAAGGCAAGGAAAAGAGAGGATAAAAGACAGATCAGTAGAAAGTAGAGTATAGTGTGTAGATAAAGGAGGGGAAGCTGAGAAGAGAACTGAGGACAGCAGACAGACAGAGGAGGTAGAGCAGAGGAGAGAGCAGAGGGCATCAGGACAGTACAGTGTCAGGTCTAATGATGTAATTACAAGGAAACAGGTATGTAAGACCATGATTTATTAATGACATAGGTTCAAACGGGTAAAGGGAGTACTGACAACTGAAATCCATAGATATGGCTAGGATGAAAGTAACACAGAGTCCATGAGGAATGGGAGTGACAAAGAATACTGGAATGCTGGGAAAGAAGGTGACTGATGTCCACAGTTGGTACTGGCTCTTGTAGTGCAAATGAGTAGGGGAGATGAGTGCACACACTATGCAGGAGACAGACTGGAGAGCCGTAGGCACTTATAGTACAGATAAGCCGTGGAGATGAGTGCACACCACACACTGGGCAGGAGACAGACTGGAGGGCTTGCTGGCACTTGCAGTGCAGGTCAGTTGCAGAGATGAGGGCACGCACTGTAAAGGAGACAAACTGGAGTCACAAAATAGTGGATCCAGAGGTACAAGGATTGAGACACGAACAAACCAGACACAGAGACCAAGGGGGCTGGAACACAGGAGCTTGAAGCAGCTAGGACAAAAGACAACCAGTGTTGAAGACATTAAAGAACTAGCCCAGACTGGAGGGAGGTGTCAGATAATGGGCTGAAATCAGCTCAGGTGCAGTAATCAAGAAGTTTGGAGCTACAGAAAAAAAAACAGATAGAAAACATTGATGCCCTCTGGTGGTCAAGACAGTTCAATATTGAGGCAGTCATGACAGTACACCCCCCCCCCCTCTAAAGAGCATCTTGGGATGCTACTGTCAATCCGAATCTAGGCCTAAAATAAAACAAGTCCTCTTCATAGTCCTCAGGGACAAAAGAGCATACCCGAAGAAAATGACTGGCAACAACCACCTCTGGATCCAAATAACAGGAACGACCTCTTCTCCTGGACTTTTTCTGAGAGGTTCTATCAGAAGTCACTGTGGGTAGAAGTTGGGTGAAACCTGAGGTTATGGTGGCCCTTGGAAAAGGATTAGCAGTCTGGAGCTGGACTGGACACTTGAGTGACTTGGACATGGAAGAAGACCTGGGATAGTGACTTAGACAACCTGGTTACAGACAGGGAAACAAGATGACGAGAGGACAACAAAAACACAGGGGAGCAGGAGACCAATGAGGACCTTGAAAACTCTGACATGGATGACGGCTTGCAAGAAGGAATATCACATTGAGGTCTCGATACGGATAGCTCTGGAGCCTAGAAGGCAGTCTCCGGATCTTGAATGGCAGCCTGTGGAGAAGGACTCAGGAGAGTAGGTTATGGCAGCGGATACTGAGGAGGAGATACTGGACCAGGATGGTGGATATGGATTCAAGAACGGAAGTCTCTGGCAATGAATCCTGGACATCAGGTCCTGGAACTGGTCTTCGAGCTGCCAGCTAAGGCAACAGATCCCAGATGGTCAACATCAGAGCCTGGACTGCAACATCTGGGACTGGATACCTAGAAGGGAAATCAGTGGAATCCTCTTGCCTATTAGAAAGAGCAAAGGGGCTTTGCGGCTGGTAGGATGGCTCTCAGATTGGTAACTGATTCCATATTTTTCATGCTTGTTTACCATTACTTATTTTTACCAATTGCATACCGTAGAATATGCTCCGATGGATATCTGCATTAAGAACGTGGCACTTTGTAACTTTTTCTCTACAATATGATTGGATCAATCAGGAGGTTTCTTCCACCTTTTAAGAGTCAGCCCCTAGCTATGAGATGATCACAGACACTGCTATCCAGAAACGCGTCAACCGCTCTACAACTGCTCTCCAGGGAGGATACATCTCTGCACCTCTGATGATCTCATCCCCTGTCAGTGTGTTACATCCAGCTTTCTCAGGCCCACAGCTGTGCTGATTGGGATACAGGATATCAGTGCGTGTAGCGCTATCAGGGTACGGACGGCTTATTTATTCTCCCTGGTTTTAAATATGTGTTGTTTTTTGATCTTTGTGTGTTCGAACAATAATAGCATTTATTTTTATGTGCTCCCTGCTTCACCATCTCCGCTTTTTCCTGAGGTAAACCGGAAAAGAAGAGGGAGGAGGACCACAGTATATTTCATTTAACAACATATCATAGCTAGGGGCACTCTATATAGTGATATTTATTTTTATTTTTTCCTTTTGGACTTTTAAATTTTGCTTTTATTTTTTATATTTAATAAATGAAATATTAATGGACGGAATTCCCTTTTTCTTCTGTTTTTCTTCCTGTTTATTTATTGGACATTTGATCAAGTTTACTTATTTATGTAATTATTGATTTATTTATTCAAGACCGTTCACTGTGAATATTTTTTTGTGTTATATATAAGCTTGAGAAGGGATACTTCTAGGGATATTTCTCATATTTTTGATATACAAAGACCTCAGTTTACAGCGTTTGTACATTTTTAATTTGCTGGTGTTTGAGCAGGATCCACTTACAAGCAGGATTTCTAATATTGGACAGATATTGTGTATGTATATATATTTTACAAGAGTTTTTTTTTATTTATTTACCAATAGGACTACTGTATTCAAAAAGTATTCCTATTTATTCAGTTGTTCCAATATTTATTGATTCATCTATTAGACGTTATATAATTCTTTGATTGATTCTGATCTGTTTTATTATTATCACAGCGCTACATCCTTTCAGAATTTTATTTTTAACTGGTCAGCACGTTTAAGCGGTTTATAGTGAGTTGACATGAGGGATAATTTGGAGAATGCAGAGCTGGACGACACTTTGAACTGGCGTATCCTATGAGGGAACTCAGACTAGGTTACCAATGATTCTTGATCTGAAGTCTGAACCGACAGACAGGTAGGACTAGGAGTCTTTTCGTCATACATAGCTTTCGAGGTACACACCAGCATGGTGGACATAGAAGCACACTGCCTGACATTAGAGATAGTAGAGCATGAGAGTCCAACATCAAAAGTTGAAGGGCATAGGATCCCATCAGTGGAGATATCTGAAGGGCACAGTGATCCAGGATCAGAGACTGAAGGGTCGGGGGCCCACCGCTGGAAACAGAAAGGTTTTAACATGCCTAACTGGGGCAAATGGAGGGAATGAAAGTCTGAAACTGGAGATATCAGTAATAGAGAACCCTTCTGGGTACTTGAAGACCCTTCTTAGATCTTGTCCCTTGAAGCCCCTCCTGGGGTATTGGCACTTGAAGACCTTTTAGAGAAAATGGCACTGGTGACCATTTTGGAGGATGAATTACTGGTAGGCTCTTCTGGAAGAGAAAGGTTATGGATCCCTTCTGGGGTTGAGATACAGGAGACCCCGACTGGGGACGAGACACTGGAGACCGTTCAATAATCATAAAGTCTGGAGCTACAGACAGAAAAGGCATATAGAAAACCTGGACACCCTCAGTGGTCAAGAAAGATCAGTACTAAGGTAGTCATGACACATAGGAGCAAAGATAAGTGTCACATCAGGCAGGCAGAATAGGGATAGTCAAGGTCAGAACAAAGGGAATTAAAGGAGAGGGGGGGAAGATAGGGAAAAAGCTGGAAGATGATGTAGGTAGAGTGAAGGAGAAAGCAGTTACAGTGGGCAGGCATAGAGAAGGGAGAGAAGATGAAAAACAGCAGGCAAGCACAAAGGAGGAAGAGTAAAGGAGAGACCGGGGACATCCTAGGCTGGTATAGTTGGAAGAGAGACAAAGCAAAGAGGCAAGAGTTGGAGGGACATACTGAGAGGAGAGACATGGGACAGAGTAGTGTGGGGACTAAGCATGTGAAGAGAGACAGGCAAAAGGGAAAGA
>WWET01003460.1:46767-60475 GCA_011038615.1 Limnodynastes dumerilii | reverse complement strand
ATGCCTTCGTCTGGCAGGAACTGCTGACACATTCCAGCCACATGAGTTCTAGCATTGTCTTGCATTAGGAGGAACCCAGGGCCAACCGCACCAGCATATGGTCTCACAAGGGGTCTGAGGATCTCATCACGGTACCTAATGGCAGTCAGACTACCTCTGGCGAGCACATGGAGGGCTGTGCGGCCCCCCAAAGAAATGCCACCCCACACCCTTACTGACCCACTGCCAAACCGGTCATGCTGGAGGATGTCGCAGACAGCAGAACATTCTCTATGGCGTCTCCAGACTCCAGACGTCTGTCACATGTGCTTAGCGTGAACCTGCTTTCATCTGTGAAGAGCACAGGGCGCCAGTGGCGAATTTGCCAATCTTGGTGTTCTCTGGCAAATGCCAAACGTCCTGCACAGCACAACCCCCACCTGCCAACCCCACTACCCCCATTCTGCCATTAAAATTAAAATGCTGCAAATTTTTTTTACTAGTGTCCTGGGCATGACAGAGAGGAGGCCTGGGGCTATCCCGGGCCCCCTCTCTGTCCGGGCCCAGGACATTAGGCCCGGCAGTCCCCACCTGATGGTGGCCCTGTGTCAATCACATGACCTTCTTTCAGTTCACTGCATATCCTTATGTTCCCTCTAAGCTGCAGGCATTTTCTCACACGGGTTTAACTTATTCCCTTGCAGGACTCACTTCTCAGCTGCCTCATTTAAACCTCTTACTGGCTACACCTCCTTGTCAGAGCAATAGGTTTTCATCGCCTGCTGACTTGTGTCCTCGCTCATATGTTCTAGCTTCCGTAAATATAGTCCTCGGTTCCAGTTCTAAATGTACAAATGTCTTTGGTTTTCACTCTGTTCATGTGTCTGGTTCTTAGTATATCTGTATCTCCTGATATTCTCCTGTCTCCAGTTGATATTCTGCTTGTGTCTCCAGTTTACCTTGTGCCTCCAGCTGCTGCACTGCCCATGCCTCCAGTTCCAGCCTCTGCATCTAGCCATGGTAGCTACATCTCCACTACTTGTCTGCACTACTCCTGTTCACCTTATATCCTCAGGGCTCAAGGCTGTCAAGTCCAATGTGGTCAATTTTTGGACTGGATCCAAGATATTCTATTGCCACAGTGACTGGCAATAGATAGATAGATAGAATAGATAGATTCATTCTCTCCTACCAATAAAGATTTCCATACCCACAGTATAATACCATAATACTATTATAATAATATAGAGGGACTACATTACAGATTTGAAAATATGTAGGAAGGTTGTATGTCACATCGTGGAATTTGTGAATTACTGTATGTGATATAATGGCAGTGCAAATGCAGCATTTACAAATGCTTGTAATACATGTGTGGTATATTAGGAGTCTGTAGATAGCACTCTATATAAAATACATATAAAGTATATTAGGGGTCTGGTAATGTCACACATGATAATATATGAGAGTCATACTAGGTTATAAAGTATATAGTGTGTCATCTGGGAACCCTTAATATACCCACATATATTATAGTGTGTGCTTTTCCCTTACCCCAATATGTCATTTATTTAGTGCGCCATCACCAGAACCTAACATACTCAATATGTACTATATCTAGTGTGCCAACCCCAGATCCCTAATTTAGTAGACACACAGTATAAAGTACCGTAAAGTAGGTATATTAGGGGTCTGAGATAGCACATAATATAAAATATGTGTGGTATATTAAAGGTCTGGGAATGACATTCTATATACTGTATATAATGTGTCAATTCCAAATCTTAATATATCTCACATACGTTTTATAGTGTTCCTAATATACTTTATAAAGTATGCCAGTTCCAAATCCCTGATATAATTAATGATGGAACCGGCTGCTTCACAAGATTGTTTCCTCCAAATAGAGGACTGCCATATGAGGTTGCCCTTTCTAACAGATGTGACATATTTAATTAACACGTCGCAGCCCTATTTAAATTAGGAATTTTATTATGTGCTTACACATCTTTTGATGAAACAACCAATTGTCGGTGGTGAAATGCGTTAAGGTGGTCGTTCTAAACTTATGTGTTGTTCACTGGACAATTTTTTTTTATAACCAGGAGACTGAACATTGATCTACTCCTTCGGTTTTCTTCAATTGATGTTTGGAGTTATGGGCCCTGATTCAGAGTTTGAAGATAAGAGAGAAAAGTTTCACCTGGGAAAAACCATGTTGATTTCAGGAGACGCAAACAGTAGTCTCATAGATGAGAGGTGATGTTTTCCAGTCCAAATCTAAATAACAAGAAAAAGTGAAGCTGGTCAGTATCTGTGTGCAATAAGCAAAAGCAAGTATTCTCATTCTCGCATGTAAAGAATACAATTAACTTGACACCCCCTGAAATCAACATGGTTTTCCCAGGAGTAACTTTCCTGTCTAATTTTCAGTGTTTTAATCAGGGCTTATGGCTGTGATGAGAACTTTTTTCAAAGATTGTGTTTACATATCTAGGTACTTCTATAACAATTGACCTGCTTATTCATCCAGACAGCTATTCATTTAGCATATTTGACCTGTGCCCTAGGATTGACAATTGCAACAATTTCTAATACACCTCTGTGAGTAAATTCAGTTGGATCTTTCATTGGCTGTAAAGTAGAGCGCTTTCTCTCTCCTAAGGAAGGGCACGTGGTGATCCGGAGGAGACGTCTGCTAAACACAGCTGCCCCCTGATTCTCATATTTAGGACAGGTTTACGTAGGGGTAATAAGATTTACATATATGCTTAGACAGATTTAATACAAGCTCAACTATATCATTGCTCAATAATAATCTGGAGGAATAAGCTGGCTAGTTTACCGGATGGTTTAATGTACCATACACAACAGAGTTATTAAATTTGTTACTTTTGACTGTTCAATCATCACATCTTTGGATTTAAACTCTCCTGTTTCGATTTCTTCACTTTATTGAGTTAATATTGAACCACAGTCTAATCTCCCCATTGATTATTATCAACCTGTTTCCTGTTCATTCCATCTCATTATATGATTAAGTTAGACAAAGTGAATTTTCTTATAAACTAGTATGCTGTAGGTATTTATACAGATCTGTGTTGTGCGTTTTATATGCACTTTTATGTGCAATATGTTTCCAGTGTACTATGAGTTTTTTTATTGTTTTAATAATAAAACTGACTGCTAAATAGAAGCAATGGGTTCTTAATATTTCTAATCCCTATGTAGTTTAGCGCTGTCCCAAATTTCTCTCTTATCCCACATGTATTACATATGGGCTATGTTAAAAGTCTGGAGATGGCACACATGAGAGCTCACCTTAACACAACGTCTACTTGAATGTAAGAACCTCTGTGGTGTGTTCTACAATTTTTTATTTATATATTTTTATTCTCCTGAGGGAGGGAGGGAGTTCTTAGCATCTGGCAACATGGTAGAATTACACTATGGGTATGGAAAGCTGTGAGGGGAGGTATATAATATACTAGAATTACATTATGGGTATGGAAATCTATGTGGGGGATATATATAATATACTAGAATTACATTATGGGTATGGAAAGATGTGAGTGGGATGCATATAACATGGTAGAATTACTCTGTGGTATGGAAAGCTGTGAGGCGGATGTATATAATATACTAGAATTATACCATGGGTATGGAAAGCTGTGAGGGGGATGCATATAACATACTAGAATTACACTATGGTATGGGAAGGTATGAGAGGGATGTATATAAAATACTGATTTACACTATGGTATGGAAAGCTGTGAGGGGGATGTATATAACATACTGAATTACACTATGGTATGGAAAGCTGTGAGGGGGATGTATATAACATATTAGAATTACACTGTGGTATGGGAAGCTGTGAGGGGGATGTTTATAACATATTAGAATTACACTGTGGGTATGGAAAGCTGTGAGGGGGATGTAGATAACATATTAAAATTACACTATGGTATGGTGAAGGGGATGTATATAACATATTAGAATTACACTGTGGTATGGGAAGCTGTGAGGGGGATGTATAAAACATATTAGAATTACACTGTGGTATAGGAAGCTGTGAGGGGGATGTATATAACATATTAGAATTACACTGTGGTATGGGAAGCTGTGAGGGGGATGTATATAACATATTAGAATTACACTGTGGTATGGGAAGCTGTGAGGGGGATGTTTATAACATATTAGAATTACACTGTGGTATGGGAAGCTGTGAGGGGGATGTTTATAACATATTAGAATTACACTGTGGTATGGGAAGCTGTGAGGGGGATGTTTATAACATATTAGAATTACACTGTGGTATGGGAAGCTGTGAGGGGGATGTTTATAACATATTAAAGCTGTGAGGGGGATGTATGTAACATATAAGAATTACACTGTGGGTATGTAGAGCTGTGAGGGGGATGTATATACCATACTATAATTACACTGTGGTATAGAAAGCTGTGATGCGGATATTCCGGGAGAGTCAGTAACCCTAATTATATGTATCAAGTATGAAATCTGATTTTATTATACTTCTGTGATTTAGAAAGCATTGTAAAGTCAATAAATATCTAGCATTATCATTTATTACATGCTCTGAATAAGTTGCCTATTAAACTTAAACTAAAATCTATTCTTTTCACAGTCTTATTTCAGCTCAATTTAATTTGGTTCATTAGTAATCAGCAATATTCATCTTGACTTATATTCAGCCAAAGCATTTACTTATCTGGGACTATTACAAATTCTAGATGATTGCAGTTGGAAGTTTTAAACTACTTTGCGCAAAATGACTTTGGAGTCAGTTACTAGCAAAGCACATAATATAAAAGCCTATAGAAAGATTCCATGTATCTCTGACTCTAGCAAATTGTATTGCCTATTGTGAAATGCACAATACTGTCCCTTCAAGTCAGTTTCATTAAAGTGGGAAGATGAGTCCGTGAGCATGAAGCCTGCAGCTGCTACTGTACAGAAGTATTACGCTGTTATCATTTAATTAGTCACCTCTGCTGAAACATAAACTGAATTTTAGGCGGAGTTATTAAAAGTTTAATAATAATATATTTACTTCCGTGGTGCGAGTAGATTAAATTCTTAGTGGTACTGAATCTAAATATTACCCCCTTCCAGCTGTGCACAGCACTAATATTTTGGACATCTTTCGGACAGATTTACTAAGCTGTGGGTTTGGAAAAGTGGAGATTTTGCCCATAGCAACCAATCAGATTCTAGCTCTAACTTTCCTATTACATGCTAAGGAATGTTAGCTAAAATCTGATTGGTTGCTATGAGCAACATCTCCACTTTTCCAAACACGCATCTTAGTAAATCTGGCCCCTGGTCTCTTATTACATTTATTCTGTCCATCATAGCATAACTCTCCACTGCTTTACATCCTGTCTTTGGACCTGATCCAGACCTCTGTGCATTTTCCATATGCACGGAAGTCTGTACGTCCACACATGAGAGTGGATTGAATTCCCCTGTCACTCCTCTCTCACGTATGGAGTTCTGGACACTTACACAGTCCAAACACAGATCCATAAGAAAGGGCATACCACCACCCACTCTCCATAAACTGCATGGCCATCCCTGCCCCCATTGAACAGATTAGGCTTATGGATCTGAGGTATCTCCTAGCATATGGACAGGGCCGCCTTCAGAATTTCTGGGGCCTGGGACATACCAGTCTGGTCCCGCTCCCATGTGATGTCATCGGTGACGTCACGTGTGCGGACACCGCAGATCTGCGCTACCATCTAGCCGGTGGTCAGGAAAGTTACTGCACATTGGCCCTGAAAGGATGGCGATCTCCCATCAGCTGCAGGCATTGGACAGTAGTCCCCGTTGCCCCCCACTCTGATGGTGGCCCTGCATATGTTCCATATGTTAGGAAATCTGTAGTGTGCGTATTTCTACATGGTACCTGTTCCCAATAGGAGGTAGGTTATGCTGCAGGATATGGAGGGTTATGGTTTGGGTACTAGAAGCAGAAAATTAGGGGTAGGCTGCGGGACAGGAAGGGTTAAGGATAAGCTGCTAGAAGGGGATGGTTAGTTTTAGGTTGTGGGATAGGAAGAGTTAAGCTTAGGCTGCTAGAAGGGGGAGGTTAGGGTTAAGCTGCGGGACAGGGAGAGTTATGGTTAGGTTGCTAGAAAGGGAAGATTAGAGTTAAGCTGAGGGACAGGGAGAGTTATGGTTAGGTTGCTAGAAGGGGAAGGTTAGGTTAGGCTGTGGGACAGGGAAAGTTAAGGGTAGGGTTAAAGGTGGGTTAAAATAACTGTCACTGTTGGAATCTTTGAATATTTCCAGGAGTTGTATCCATTGTTGCTGGCAACTGTCGGCGTTCCACTGTCACTGCCATTTCACTGTTGTGGGGTTGGTTGCAAAACAGATTTTTTATAAAATAAAATAATTTTATTACAATGATCTTTGAAAGCATAAGTATTTAAAACAGTGCAAAAGAGAAAGAAAAGTGATATGTTAAAAAAAACAGGCTGGTCAGTTCTCCATATTAAACTTCCTTCTAATATATCAGGCATTAATGTGGGGTTTACACAGGTCTTAAAATATTGGAAACTAATTACAAGTATAACCGTCCCAAGTCACATAGCAATAGAGGAGATGAATACTGTATGCATTTCCACATGATCCATGGATAAATATAGGCAAGTCACATGTCCCTCCACAACTAATTTGTATACTAATACTGTGGCTGGTCAGGAGGGGGGCAAAACGATGTCCTCACAGAGACTTTGGCGCGGATTCAGAGCTGCGCTTCCATCTTTTTTGCAGATGGAAGCGCAACAAAAATGAGTACTGCGCATGCTCAGATTGGGAGCGTGCACAGAAAGATGGGCGCAAGCGTACTCATTCGTCTGTGATCAAATCCAACAGTACTTCGCCTATGGAACTGGAAGTTCCAAGAAAAGGGGTGTTTTTTTTTTTTATTTAAATATTGCGTGCAGGGCTGCCCAGTGAATGCTTAACAAACCCTACGCTTGTTCACACAATTATTCTGACACTGGCCAAGGGGTATAAATATGCCCCAATGACAATGAAACTGTCATTAGCGCCAGGATGTCCTGCTTGCAGGACAGAGTTTGCGACGTCCTAGAAGGGGGTTTTTTTTCCAAGACCCTCCTCTTATTAAAAGCTTACAAGACTGGACCCCCAGTAAAGCAGGTAAGTATGATTTTTTAATTTTGTTCCCTTAATTTGGGCATTTTTGGGCCATTATTTCTGGCGGCACTGTACTTTATTATTGTGAATCTGGGGACATTTATATGGTGCTGTGGGCCCTGGCTGACAGGGCATGCTGGCGCTTGTGGTTCTCCAAGCCGCAACATGCCCCTGCCTTGCCTCCGGTGCATGGGTACCACTATCTTGGATCTAGTCACATTATGCGCCCCAGCCAACCGAATCTCTGTCCAAGGAACAATGTGACCAGGCTATCCAATCCTGGTCAGGAGCAATCTATTTAAACCTGCTGCACAGGTAGTCCTGTGCCAGAACAATTTGGTCTTCAAGGTGCCTGGTTCCTGTTGCGTAGCGCTGCTGCTGTTTTCCAAGTCAAGTCCTGTTCCAGTTCATGTCCAGTCCTGGTCTAGTCCAGTACAGTCCAGGTCAAGTCCAGTCCTGGTAAAGTCCAGGTCAAGTCAAGTAAAATCCATTTCTGGTCAAGTCCAGCTCAGATAAGCTTGTCAAGGTTAAATCCAGTCCTGGTCAAGTCCAGTCCAGTCAAACTTGTGTTGGCCAGTTCAGTCAACCTGCCTTATCCAGTCTAGTCAAGCTTGTTTCGTTCAGTCCAGTCAAGCCTGATTGTCCAGTCCGGTCAGGCCTACCTTGTCCAGTCCAGTCTAGCCTGCCTTTATTCAAACCAGTCAAGCCTGTCTAGTCCAGTCTAGTCAAGCCTTGCCATATATCTTCAAACCCCTTGCCAACTAACACATGAGCAGATAATACATCAAACCCTCTAGCTTCCATTGCTTCGCTGAATCCCTATCACCTGCCCGGGAACTCAAAGCAGATACCAAACCAAGTCAGTCCATGATACATTATTTCCTATTTCCTGCTCCCTGTTGCTGTGTGTTAGCTTGCTGGTCTCTCTCGTGTTCCTGTAATCTGCCCCACTTGTCTGCATTCCTTCTTGTTCTCTAAGGTTTCTTGTCTGTATTAATGTTATTTATCTTTGTCCTTTTACCAGAGTCTGTAACCTGTATACATTGCCTGATATCTGTTTTCTTATCCCTGTGTACTCAGTCTGTAATCTGTTACCTCATACATGTATACCCTGCCTGGCATCCGTTATCTCACACCTGTGTATTTACCTGAAATCTGTTACCTTGTACTTGTGTATAGTTATTCTCTGTTATTTCTGTACAGCGTATCGCTTCTGTTACTCTGCTACCTGCAATAAACTTCTTTTTCTTATTTTGGTCTCCTGCATTCTTGTATCAAACTCCAGGTATGCATAACATACTTTGTATTTGTTTAAGCACTTCGGGCCTGATCCAGACCTTCATAAGTGTAAGATCATCTAAAAAGACGATCTGCGCATGCGCCGGGCAGATGTTGCCCGACGTAGCTACGGAAACGCCCTATCGTGGATTGGGCGTCCGTAGCAGCAGCATAGTAATTCTGGAGGGGGCGTCCCCCAGCGTTACTACGCTGAGGTTAGTGCCGGTAGGCGGGGGGAGGGAGGGTAATGAGGCTGGGAGGCTGTCCCAGCGTATTTACGCTCCCTTACGCCGGCTGAAGTTAGGGTAGATACGATGGGGCAGGGGGAGTCCCACGATGTAACGCTGAGTGTTAGTACGCTCAGCGCTACATCGTAGCTCTGGATCAGGCCCAATATGTATAGTGTTTAAGGTTTAATGGTTATTGTGACAGTGTCCTAGTAGAAAGGTTTATCTGTGAGTAGCAATGTTGTCCTAGTAGTACGATTTGTCTGCGAACAAGTGATGTATGTTTGTGACACTGCGGCGTAGCAATGGGATTTATAGAGTGAATTAGGGATATGACTTGTGGAATATTCGTGGCATTTCGTAGCAATAGGAGTAGAAAAAAGAAAGGATTGCTGCACGAAATTTTCTTAATATTGATTGGTAGAATATCATAAATTGTATATGTAAAAAGCAAAATGCATCACGTATTATCTGGGTAGAAAGCAGGAGGGTACTACTATATGGCCATTAACAATCCTGAAAACAACCATGAGTACCAAGTCAGGTCGCCAAAAAAGCACCATAGTTCTAAGTGCACACCACCTATTTAAAAATTAACTTTTAATAATAACACTAAAAAAAGTGAAGGAATAAGGACTTATTAAAAAGAGCCATGCGAATATTGTAGCAATAGTAGCGTAAATCAGACCAATAAATTGGTTACCATATTAGAAAAAATATTGTGGCAATAGTGAATTGCAGAAAATCTGTGTCTATAATGACTGTAATACACTAATAGGTCCACGGGTGCACCGGAGTGCCTAGTCGCGGGACACCGCCAAGCCTCAAAGCATGTGTGTGAGCAGGGAGTAACGTAAGTATCAAATGGCAGAAAGTTGCCAACCAATCTGTCCCTGAACCACAAAACAAAAAATCAAAACAAAAAAACCGCCTCACGGCGGCGCTTCACTCCTAACGGAGCCCTGACTTGCCCTATGAGTAAAGTATTGGTAACGGTCTTACCCGTATCAGAGGGGCAGTGAGGACGGGAAAGGCTTGGAGGTGGCCCGCGACAGGAGTCTGAGCAGCAACACGTGGATCAGCCGACGCGCGTTTCGCCTATGGCTGTATCAAGGCTGATTTTTTGTTTTGTGTCTCAGGGATAGATTGGCTGGCAATGTTCTGTCATTTGATACTCACGTTACTCCCTGCTCACAACACAGGCTTTGAGGCTTGGCGGTGTCCCGCGACTAGGCACTCCGGTGCACCCGTGGACCTATTAGTGTATTACAGTGTATTTTTTCTAATATGATAACCAATTCATTGGTCTGATGTACGCTATTATCGCTACAATATTCGCTTGACTCTTTTTTATAAGTCTTTATTCCTTCACTTTTTTAGTGTTATTATTAAAAGTTCATTTTTAAATAGGTGGTGTGCACTTAGAACTATGGCGCTTTTTTGGGGGACCTGACTTGGTACTCATTGTTGTTTTCAGGATTGTAAATAGGGTAGACTAATGTTAAAAGGTAGGTTGTGGAATTTGGAAAGCTTGTCTAAAGCAGTGTAGAGACTGACACAGTGAACCAACTCTAGAAAAGCGCTTTGCAAGGGAAATAAGTGTTGCTGCATGCAATATTGACTGTAGGGGGTAATTTTATAACATGGAATTCCAATAAGGAGATCATTGTAATAATCAATGCAAGAGATGATTAATTTATAAATGGGAGTTTTTGTAGTGTCTTTTGTAAGATAGTTGGGTATTCTGGAATTGTTTTTTTTTAGATTTATATAACAGGATTTAGAAACAGATTGTTTGTGGGGAACAAAGGACAGTTCATAGTCAAAGGTAACACATAGACAGAAAGCTTAACGCGTAGGGATTATTTTTAGTGTTGTCAACAGAAACCATGAGACCGGGTGGGTAGTTTTATTGGCAAGAAGAAATATTATTTGTTTTTTTTTTCTTTTTTTTTTGTCATGTGCTATGAGGACATCCAAGCTGAAATGGCAGAAAGGCATTCAGTTACATGGGCCAACCCAGTTAGTGATAGATCAGGGGTGGATAAGTAGATTTGTGTATCATCCTCATAGTGATGATACTGAAAAACAAATCACTTTATTAGTTTCAAAGCAAAGTGGTTCAGATAGAGAAGAGCAATGGACCACCATTGGAAAACACTGAGCCTTGTGGTACTCCAACAAATAGGGGAAGAGCAGGGGAGGTGGATTCAGAAGAGTGACCACTGAAAGAGTGATTAGATGTCCTGAATACTTAGAAATTGTAACATCCCTCTCTTGTGCAGCTTTGAGGGACATTGAAAGCTGGATAATAGGCCGATAACTTGAGGGAGGGTTGGCGTCAGAGTATTGTTTTTTCAGAATTGGAGCGATTAGTGCGTGCTTAAATAAAGATGGGAAAATACCAGTAGAGAGTGAGAGTGCTATTGTAGTTAAGGTTGGAATAAGCACAGATGATAGATATTGTGGATCCAGTGGATGAACACGATTAGGTTGCTATAATGCCCAGTTGTGAGGGAGGCCCAGAGACAGCTGCTACCCCTACAACAACTGTGATCACACTGCCTAACATTCTTCAGTGTAGTGTAGAGAACAGGAAGGCAGAGCTAAGGCATTGGGACTCCCTGAAACTTGCTAGTAGGTCAGTGTTATCTAATTACCAAGCCGCATATTCACGACTCTTCTTTTTTTAACAACATTTGTAGAATGCTCCTTCCACTATATAACTCTCAGTCTGTGTCTTCCTGCTGCCTCCATTGCCCTCCTCACATCATGTCACCGTCCCTGTCACAAGGCCTTGAAATAGCCACTGAGTTGCGAAACGCGTGTCAACGTAGACATGTGCCTGCTCCTCAGACCTCATATTGATCTTCTCTTATAATTATTTCAGCTAGCACATTTACTCTCTCTTATATATCTCTTATATTACTCTGCCTGTTACTGCAGGGACACGTCATGGGCAGAAGAGACATGAGTGGGGCATCACTGAGCTCTTTTTCTCTCTTTTCATCTCTTTTAAACCCTCAGGTCCTCCATAGAAACATGGAGATGTTGCCTATAGCAACCAATCAGATTCTAGTTGACATTTTCTAGCATTTAACATAAAAGTGAGAGCTAGAATCTTATTGGTTGCTATGGGCAACATCTCCATATTTCCTTTCCCGCAGCTTAGTAAATCTATCCCCAGCAGTGCAGTCCTTTAATCAACCTTCTTTTATCTTACCCTCTATATATACACATGTAAATATATTACTGACGTGATTGCAGTCTGATATTAATGCTGTAAGTAAGGAATCTACAAGGACGTTGTACAGGAGTAAAGTTGTTTATCACTGGGATAGGTGAGTAAAATATCTGAGATGTTAGAGAAAGAGGGTCAGGAGGAGCAGCAGAAGTGCTTACTCAGAGAGCGCATCCATTTTCTCATACGCTGAAGCGTCCTCTGACCCCAACTTCTCAAACACCTCTCTCCCACTGCCTGCTCCCATCTAGCCCACCTTTTCAACCTTTCCCTCTCATCTGTTATCTTTCCTTCCTCTTTTAAGCATGCTCTTGTCTCTCCCATTCTCAAAAACCCTAATCTGGACCCTGCATCCCCCTCCAGCTACCGACCTATATCCCTTCTCCCCTTTGCCTCAAAACTCCTTGAGCGCTTAGTCTACCAACGTCTCAACAGCTACCTTACTGACAACTCTCTCCTGGATCCCCTCCAATATGGTTTCTGGCCCCTTCATTCCACTGAGACTGCCCTTACCAAAGTGACCAATGATCTGCTATCTGCAAAATCCAAGGGGCACTACTCCATCCTCATCCTTCTTGACATGTCAGCTGCTTTTGACACCGTTGACCATCCTCTTCTTCTTCAAACCCTCCACTATTTTGGTCTCACTGACACTGCTCTCTCCTGGCTCTCCTTCTAACTCTGTGACCACACCTTCTCTGTTTCAACCCCTAGCTCATCTTCCCATCCCTCTCTGCTCCCTGTTGGTGTCCCCCAGGGCTCTGTCCTTGGTCCACTCCTCTTCCCCCTCTACACCTCCTCACTGGGTAACCTCATCAGCACCTTTGGTTTCAACTACCACATCTATGCTCTATGCTGATGACACTCAAATGGAACTGGATACAAAAAATTTAAATAAATACATTTTAGTTATATAAACATAACTTGGACACATAGTTAATCACCATATGGTTAATTAATAGCCCCTGCTTACCTTAAACCAGCATAACAAATGTTTGTATCTTAATAGCAATGCAGTGTTACATTTACATTTATTTGTGAGGTCGGCATATAGTACTTTTAAATATTTGAATATAAAACCGTATGTGAACAGTATGTGATCTGTGGATTATTTTACCTATGATTTAAAAACTTGTGGTGCTGTTTAGTGATTTATTGATTTTTTTAAATGAGCTTCTTGGTGTAATTTTTTGAGCATGTATAAACACAAGGCTGATGAGGATTTTTTGCTTGAGAAATATCTGGATGTGATTGGTGGATGTAGTCTTTTAAATACCTTTCTGAAACAATACACTGGTTGATGCTTTGGTTAAGCGAAACTCGCGTTGGCATTGAATCCATACTATAAGTTCTATAATTATAGTTCTATAGTTCTCTACTGTTCAGTGATTGATAGTGTTTTCTCTACTTCTATGATGAAGTTTACAGTGACTCATTCTATTAGTGGCACTGGACAGGAATAATAGCCAGCATCCACCTGAGAGAGGGCTGAATTTTCCAGCATTCTTGCAGATATCCATACCACAGAATTGCAATATAGAGATCTGAATGGTGACTTTTATCTGCAGCATAGTGGATTAGAGACACTTGTCCAGCACTGCTACATTTTAAATAAATAAAGAGGGAATCCATGTTCTGATATCTGCATTCTATATATTGAGAGATCTATCTAGTTGCTTAATAAATGAATATATAAGAATTAATATTAGTGCGAACCATAGTGTGAGGCTCTTTATTTTTCTTCACCATTTTTACTTTATACAATTTTTTTAAGGAATATTTTAAGATATTACATATA
>WWET01003460.1:0-29063 GCA_011038615.1 Limnodynastes dumerilii | reverse complement strand
AGGAGGGGGGAAGAGAGGGAAAGCGAGGGGTAGAGGTATAAGGAAAACAGTGAGGAGAGGGGAATAGAGGGAATACTGGGATAGAGGTATAAGGAAAACAGTGAGGAGAGCGAAATAGAGGGAACAGTGGGGGTAGAGGTAAAAGGTAAACAGTGAGGAGAGGGGAATAGAGGGAAAACTGGGGGTAGAGGTATAAGGAAAACAGTGAGGAGAGGGGAATAGAGGGAATACTGGGATAGAGGTATAAGGAAAACATTGAGGAGAGTGGAATAGAGGGAAAACTGGGGGTATAGGTAAAAGGTAAACAGTGAAGAGAAGGGAACAGAAGGAACCATGGTGGTGAAAAGAAGTAAAACGAGAAGAGTGGAGAGAGTAGTACAGAGAAATCAGTGAGGGGAGGTAGAAGAATAGTATATGGGTGAAAGCGCAAGAATGAGGAGGAAATTTCATATCTTGCTGTAAAGAACCCTGTCTCTTGCTGGTTGTGAAATTTCCTGGCCTCTAATTCTTAAAGCAATAGCTAGCCAGAGAACATAAATCTGTAAACCTTGTATTCTTGCCATCTCTCCCACAAAATCCTGGAATTTCACAAATTTCGTCCAGCACTCACAGACTCCTGGGAGAGTAGGAAACCCTTCTACATTTGGCCAACATGATGCCTGATGATCTAAAAATGTCATGAAGACTTGTCCCCACTGTTTAATACTGACCTGATGACAATATGACAGTAGCATACAGCAAGGAGTGGGGCTTGCTGACACATTTTAATGCACATCAAAGCAATTGTGGGCACATCCCCTGCTTAGCATAGCTGTTATCCATATTATAGCTCAAATTAATCTTACTTCCAGTATCTGTGGTATGTTAACATGCAAATTATAAAATGCCTCCATAATCAGTAATAATGCAACCAGGCACTGCTATCAGTATTGTCATTTTACATATGTTTTATTTTTTAACAGTGCCATCATGTTAAGTAGCTCTACAATTTTACACAGTCCTTCACATCAACCTCTGCCGCATTATAGTCTAATTCCCTAACATACACACACACCCACACACATACATACACACACTCACAGGCTAGGGGTAATATTTGCCTCGTGCGGCATGATAGTGTGGGTAGGTCAGGAGAAGAGCTCGGGCGGAATGCGGTGGAGCTTATTTTTCCCGTTTTCAGGTTCCAAAGCATTTGCAGCTATGCTAATGTACCACACATGTATTACACGCATTGGAAACCCACTTTCAAAATCCTGCGTTTGCCACTGCTTTAACACATTTTGAAAAGCTGTACACAATTCCAGTGTGCCAAGGTGACTAAATGGACATATAGCGGAAATACAGCTAAGGTCTGATTTATCTGTAAAAGCAATTATATGGAAAACTCTTTTTTCTCATTTGGTTTACATGGAGAAAGTAACTAAACCTTACATAGTTTAAATTCACAAGCCAATGAAGCTGCCTTAAGGAGTGTTGTATCTTTTAGGCAAATGTATTCAACAGCAGTAACATATCAGCCAACTGCTAAAATAGTTTTCACAACTATGTGTTCAGACAGAAAATGTAAATAGAATGAACTTTTACATTCTACTTAACCTTAGAAGACAGCAGACTCTTTTACTGCAAGTACCAAGGAACTTAATTCCATTTTAATCTAACATTTAAATTCATATTGAGATTTATCCTGCAAAAAGGTTAAAAATGAGAGTGTATCAATCAGTTAACCAATGTATACATTGATCATAAAGTGTCATCATGCATAAACATATATAGCAAAAATTCATAACATAGTGCCAGACTACTAAATCAATGGCATTTTCATGTATCACTGTCTAAGGGCAGCTAATCCATCTTGCCAGATAGACCATCCACAAACAGGAAAAATGTATTGCCACTGGCTGTGAGCCTTTTATATTCAGTGACATAGAAAAATAACCCTAAGATAATAAACAGAACTCTCAAAGATAGTCACAAAGCAAATATACAAACTGTAGATCATGAATTGAAGAATATCAAGTACAGCTGGTGGGCCGGTAATTAACTACTAACATTGATTATACTGCCAAGGACAGCAGTCCAATGGTTAATGGTTTAATTGCTAACAGAGGGCCGTATCCTGACCTAATAACTCAAGGGGACTTACAGAAATCGCATGTTTGTTCCAGATGTTATGCATCGGATACGTACATCAGGGCGGTGCATGCATTCCACATTCCTAAATCCTGCAAAAGGGGTGGGATTAAATATGTAGAATAGCTGCATGGGGCAGCATTCAGGAGTTCCGTGCGGAGCTGTGTGCATATGGACACAGATCCGTACAGAAAAATTAAGTATGTTGGTTGCTCTACAAAAGTGAAGGATTTTATTAAAGAGTAATTTTTACCCCGCGCTCGGTCTTGTTATCCCTTTTTAACTTGCTGCAATATTAAAAGGCTGGATATGGTTCCAAACTACCATATAGAGTAAATAAATCTTATATTTGCACACTTTGTAATGCGCTAAGCCTTTTTTGTGCTTTTTTAGGGAATAAATCCTCTTTTTCTTTTAAATTTTTTATGTTATCAAAAGCATTTGTTTGTACTTACTTTTTACTATTTGTTATAGTGGATATATTGTATGGGTGCCCTTTTCAGATATTGATGCAAATAGTTAAAATGTGTCAGAACATATACATACAAATGTTACACTGTGTCCCAACATAAGCAGTAGTCTCTTATTTCAATGTCCTTCGATAGTCAACTGGCTATCTATCTAATGCAGAATGCAGTGTTTGATAGATGTAATTAAAGTTAAGGGTTTTTCTCACCCAGTTCCGATGAACCTACGGCGATTGTTCTTTTTTCTCTTTTGGTGATGTGGATTAATTGTTGCGTCCTTTTCTGTGTGAATTCACGGTGTGTTGTGATCCGCCGTTCGTTGAGCAGCTGATAACGATGAGCTGGTGCTGTCTCTCGTATTCTCCGTCGCGTGATCGTTGTTTACCTTTTTTTAATTGAGAAAAACTATCAACGCTGATGTGTATAATATTTATTAGAAATGAGACAAAATGTAAATTTATACATTGAACCAATCAGGAACGATGTTGATATATATAAGTGATTATCTACATGGACACTGTATACACCCTGAAGAAGTCAAGTTAAGAAGACACAACAAGACCGAGCGCAGGGTAAAAATTACTCATTAATAAAATTACTTATATAAAGTATAAGTAATGTCTGCATAGGCACTGGAGAATGGGTTTCTGTCACTACCAAAGGGACAAACTAAAATATACTGCTCAAAAAAATAAAGGGAACACTAAAATAACACATCCTAGATCTGAATGAATTAATTATTCTTATGAAATACTTTGTTTACATAGTTGAATGTGCTGACAACAAAATCACACAAAAATTATCAATTGAAATTAAATTTATTAACCCATGGAGGTCTGGATTTGGAGTCACCCTCAAAATTAAAGTGGTTCTGCAGTTGGTGAGCACAGACCACTTCTCAGTTCCTATGCTTTCTGGCTGATGATTTGGTCACTTTTGTTTTTCTCACCCAGTTCCGATGAACCTGCGGCGATTGTTCTTTTTTTTCTCTTATGGTGATGCGGATTAATTGTTGCGTCCTTTCCAGTGTGGATTCACGGTGTGTTGTGATCCGCCGTTCGTTTAGCAGCTGGTAACGATGTACTGGTGCTGTCTCTCGTCTTCTCCGTCTCGTGCACGTTGTTTACCTTCTGCGGCTCCTCCTCTCTCCTGGGCTGCGCCTTCTCCTCGGGTCCGGGCTGTCACAGGGGGTTGGATGGTTCGATTGCCATCGTGAAGGTGTGCATTGCGAGCAGATAGGAGACAAAAGCAGGCATCTAAGTGCAGTATCTTTATTAATCGCTCTTTAAAGCGGTGAAATATACTCACAAGATAAAAGCTTGTGTCAATGCATATAAAATGAAAGTTTGATGTCCACCAACGCGTTTCGTCCGAAGTCTTCTTCAGGGTGATACACTCCTGATATGCTGATATGCTCCTATCTGCTCTCAATGCACACCTTCACGATGGCAATTGAACCATCCAACCCCCTGTAACAGCCCGGACCCGAGGAGAAGGCGCAGCCCAGGAGAGAGGAGGAGCCGCAGAAGGTAAACAACGTGCACGAGACGGAGAAGACGAGAGACAGCACCAGTACATCGGTACCAAGCTGCTAAACGAACGGCGGATCACAACACACCGTGAATTCACACTGGAAAGGACACAACAATTAATCCGCATCACCATAAGAGAAAAAAAAGAAAAAAAGAACAATCGCCGCAGGTTCATCGGAACTGGGTGAGAAAAACCCTTAACTTTAATTGCATCTATCAAACACTGTATTCTGCACTAGATAGATAGCCAGTGGACTATCGAAGGACATTGAAATAAGAGACTATTGCTTATGTTGGGACACAGTGTAACATTTGTATGTATATGTTCTGACACATTTTAACTATTTGCATCAATATCTGAAAAGGGCACCCATACAATATATCCACTATAACAAATAGTAAAAGGGCTAAAAGGGCTCCTGTACCGGATTTTGACCCAGCGGTTCCCTCCCCCTATATTAAACTTTCAGTCCTGCAGCCTCTGATCACTATAGCAGAGCTGCGGGATATACTCCTACAGCTCTTCTATAGTGACAAGACCCTCTCCTGTGAGTTCTTAGCTCATATGATAAGGTATAAAATGAGATTTTACACCTTATCATACATGTAAATGAAAGCAGATTAAAGCCTCACCCCTTCACAGGACAAGCCACTACCCCTTCACAGAAGCCCCCCAAATGTATTGATTTTCCATAAAAAATGTTGGAGGGTATGGATTGGTTTGTCACAGAGCTTGCAGACATAAACAGAGGTTAAGGCAAACATGGTAAGGTTGCAGATGACAAGAATATATATATTTACATTTAATACTGGCTTATATATTCTGTTTTGCAAGAATCATATGCAAACTATTCCAATTGAGAAAGTTTCTGTCTAGAGGATATAGAAAATGGATGTGAGATGATGGCAAAGACTGGGCAGGAGGTGTGTTAGAAGCTGGATGGAATTTGGGGGATTTTGGTTCTAATTTTTTTTTTTTTAAATAATAAAACAGCTAAAATCACAGAATTTGGGTGTGTGTTTGTTCCTACAGTATTATTAACCTTGATAACATTCATTTCCAGTCTAATTTGAACACCTTACAGCAATATTGTTTTTTACCCAGTTTATAACTAGATGACTAAGCTAAACGACAGATGTCACTTTGTGATTGCCACACAAATCTGTCCACAAAAAAGATAATCGGTTACACACTGAGGTTGGGCAGAGCACCCTATACAGTGATACAATAGTATATATTATTAGAGGCAAAAGAAGTTTGAAATTATTTTGGGGGCGTTATACCACACTTTTTTGATTGCCGCATAAATCTGTCTGCAAAAAAGATAGCGGAGCACAACCACAGTATAGCAGTGCCCCTATACAGTACACAGCCACTATACAGTACACAGCCCCACAAGGCAGCCTGGCTCCGCAGCCAAACCCCCACTAACCCCATCATATGTCTACAGCTCCACAGTAGCACTATCACATGTCTCCAGCCCCTTTGTATCCACCATCATATGTCTCCAGCCCCCCAGTATCACCCATCATGTCTCCAGACCCACAGAATCCCCCATCATATGTCTCCAGACTGCCAATAAACCCATTACATGTCTCCAGCCCCTTAGTATCCCCCATATGTCTCCAGCCCCCCAGTATAACCCATCATTTCTCCATACCCCCAGAATCCCCTATCATATGTCTCCAGACTGTCAGTAACCCCATCACATGTTTCCAGCCTTTTAGTATCCCCCATCATATGTCTCCAGCCCCCCAGTATCACCCGTCATGTCTCCAGACCCCCAGAACTCCCCATCATATGTCTCCAGGCTGCCAGTAACCCCATCATAATGTCTCCAGCCTCTCCCCAGTATTCCCATAATGTCTCCAGCCTCTCCCCAATATTCCCATAAGATCCCCTTACTTACCTTTGTTGTTCTCTCGTTCCTTCCTGCATGCTCCTTCCTCCGACTCGGCATTGTATTGTGAGATCCAACAGTGAGGTGATGAGGTTTTGCCTCGATGATGTCTTTGAGGCGCGAGGGGAGATCTGACGCACAGTGTAACATCTATGCACTCCTCCTGACACTCCCCCTGTCCTGCCATAGTTAAACCGGCTGAAGGCTACCCTAACTTCAGCCGGCGTAACAGAGTGTAATTACGCCAGGACCGGAGCATAACTTAAAAACCCTACCCTCCCTGCCTCATTTCCCTGCCTCTTCAACCATAACTACACTACAGTTAGGGACGCCATATCCTGACAACAGAAATTCCCTAACTACGTTCGGTAACAAAGAACGCCCCTTTAACCATAACTACGCTGCAGTTAGGGACGCCAGATCCTGAAATTCCCTAACTACGCTCGGCAACATCTGCCGGGCGCATGCGCAGATCGGCTAAACAGCTGATCTTACGCATACGCCCGCTGTGAATACAGTTGTCGGTGTAGTTCTGGATCAGGCCCATCGATGCAACAGTAACTAATTCAGCATTGAGGGATGGATCCAGACTTAAGTAAGTGCTTGAAATTAGTTACTCCTGGGCTAAACCATGGTGATTGCAGGGGTAGTCAAGTTAATTGTATTCTATGCATGCAGGGATATATCTTTGAATTGCTTAATGCACACAAATACTGACCAGCTTTACTATCACTCTGTTATTTAGACTTGGGATAGGAAACATCCCCTCTCAACTCTATTACTTTTTGCAGCAGATGAAATATGACTCCCCTGCAATCAACATGGTTTATCCCAGGAGTAACTAATTTCAAGAACTTACTTAAGTCTGGATCCAGTCCTGAGTCGCTATGAGCTGTATCACTGCAGAAATGATCCGCTACTAATCTGTTAACCCTGTCACCACTAAGTTCAGGCAGTTTAACTGTTGGTGCTGGGATGATTGCACTCACATAGTACACCCATCAGAAAGGTTAAAAGAATAAAGACCAGAAATGTCCTGTGCACCTTGAAAGATGCCAAGCAACTGTAAAATGACACTCATTATGCCATATCTAAGTAGTCCAACTTCCCAAATGAATTTTCTGCAATTTACAGCTTTGAAGTGTTATTCAATTGTCATTTACTTCATAGCTCCTTTATTTCTGATATAACACATCGTACAACCTTGTTAACTTCGCTTCAAACAATTTTCATCATTTTTTGTCACAGTGAATTTTTTATCAAATTCCTCTCTACATCTTATGCCTCAAAGTAATAATTAAACGAAGAAGTATAAAACACCTGTTATATAACACTAGGTAAAAGGCACTGACACGTATTTTAAAGCAACAAACACAGTATATTTTAACAGTAGAGAAAATGTTATAATAATGATCATAGAATCATATCTTATCAGCCATATGGCATGCACAATATTTGCAGCATGAATTTGTTTGTGAACACCTAAAATACAACATTACCCACAATGCATTGGCCATGTTTACTGCACAATGTGGGTGATAATGGAATTCTAATAGAATAGGGTGATTTTTTCAGGACCTATGTTTTAATTTTACAAAATAGCTCCTGCACATCACAAGGAATGTACTCGTGAGAGGCTCATAACCAAATTCTGCAAGTGTCTACATTTTCCCATGCAAAACAATAACTAAGAAAAAGACTGTGGTGTTACAATACATTGTATAGAAATATTACATTACCTTTTCTAGAAACTTACAAAGGGATCTCCCCATATTCCCCCCTTTTCCTCCCCCTAATAGCCGTTATTAGGGGGAGGAAAAGCGGGGTATGTGTGGGGAGACCGCTGGAATGACGGTGGAGCCATGCAATGTAAAAAAAAAAAAGAAAAAAAAAATGTGTTTTTTTTTAACTTCTAAAAATAAAGAAAAACATTAAAAACTGTAAAAAAAAAAGACAAAACTTTCCTGTCCGGCAGACGCGTCCGACTTAGAAGACTCCGGCCCAGATATGAAGACCCTATGCATGCGCAGTGGGTTTTCATATCTGGGCTGAAATTTTCTAAGTGCTTTAAAATTGGTAAATTTTAAAGGGGAAGCTGCCAGGCCGCGAGCCTGGAGCAGCTTCCTTTCGGGGAATATTTTTTTTTTTGTAAATATAGCCCTTTGTTTAACATCCAGCCATAGCACAGTGATACAGTGATGTGCAGCGGGTGTCGTGGTTTGAAGTCCAACTGGAGCAGCCATTGCTTCAGGCTTGAACTGACCCACAAGGGTCACCTGACCCATAAGGCCTTAGGCTGCTGCCTATGTGGCCTAGGCCTAGGGCCACCTCTGCAGATTAGAACTGCAAAGGAGACTTGCTGAAAGCATATTGGGACTGCAAAAAGAGACTTGCTGGATGCAGACAAAGCTGCAACAGGGATTGCATTAAGCAGAAACAGACAGACCTTCAAAACTTTTCCACAAAAAGACACAGGAACCAGGAACAAACACAAGGGGCCAGATTTACTAAGTTGCTGGAAAGGAAAAGTGTAGATGGTGTCCATAGAAATCAATCAGATTCTAGCTGTCACTTTTATTGCATAGTAGAAAATGTCAGCTAGAGTCTGATAGGTTTCCACAGTGCTTTTTTTGTAAGAAAAATGGTGCCGGAACTCAAATCAACTCACGCGCAACCACACGACCAATCGCAAACCGAGCAGAACCACAACCCGATCAGTGCTATCACAACCAGTGCGGACGAAGTACACATGCATCGGACTCGACACCCAAGCAGCCCGCATGCACCGTTTTAATGATTTTGCCGCTGAAACCTTTAAAACTTGGAAAATCCGTCAAAAAAAGGTGCCAGAACTCCGTTCAGGTGCGTTCTATGACAAAAAAAGCACTGGATTTCTATAGGCAAAATCTCCACTTTTCCTATCCTGAAGCTTAGTAAATCTGGCCCAAAGTATTTCTTGTACTGGAACAAATGCAACTGCTCCTTGACTATTGGGTGACTAGAGCATGTGATCGGAGTGTTTGTATTTGATCAGATTATACTATATAGATAGTGAGCGTTCTAAATTTCACCAACAAACCTTTAACTCTAGTACATCCTCTTACATAAAACAAACACACTATGTAAGAATAAAGTATTCAGTTGATGTTCCTTTATTTCCCACAATATAAATGTCTTATTCAAAATCTTCTGTCATATATTTTTGGATAATATCTAAAATGCTGCTTTTGAATATTTACTCATTGGTTTTAAAGAAATAAATAATTCTTAACTATAATATACTGTGATACAGACACCAACTTTCAAAGTTCTGATTTCTAGTCACAAGCAGCTGACAAAAAGTAATGTTTCTTACCAATTATAACTTCCATTTTACAAACAATGTGTAAAAGGACAAAGAAGGTGAGAAGATGCATACAGATATGACAGCACAAATGCTATTTATCTTTATTAGATTGCAGAATATCCATTACTTGTGCTGCCGCTTGTAAATAATTTATAACCTCTCGCTAGAACACCTGTATGTTGCCTTGGAATTTCTATAAACTTTCACCAGAAGAGTTCAACCTATAAAATGTGCATTATGGTATTATATTTAATATTACTAAACAGAAATAGGATATTTTACAGAAAATATAACATGCTCTCCTGTTCTGTTTATGTTATTGGAAAAGGCAGCTAAATTGAAAACTTCCAGGCATTTTTTTTATTTTTATTATGCTTTCTTCTATGGTTGAAAATGTTTTTTTATTTTTGGGAAAATATGTATTTGAACAAACAGCGAAGAAAACAATTAAAGCTGCACACTATATAGTCTCCAGGCCAAATAGTAAATCAATACAGCAAGACAGGATTGTACAAACAGCAGTGACTCAACAGCAGACTAGAACAGCTTACCAGACTGCATTTGGCTTTTCTTGTAATCTTTTGCTATATAAAGATGCATAAGAACAAAAAAATAAGCAGCTAACAATACAATGGTAATGATAACACACAACAGTAATTGTACTTTGAGAGATCAATTAATCCAACTGGAGCTGTCACTTGCTTACATTTTATTGATCAAATACATTAGAACACCGAGAACTGAGAACATAAATTAGATGACACTGTCCACAATAGCAGCATGACCCAGTGATATATGTTATTGACTTATACGGAAAATGTATTGTTAGGTGAGAGCGCAGTAGGTGTCATTTTGTGCTCCTTTGAGATTTGTTTAGATGAGATAAACTTTCAGCTGGACTTTCGGACTGATAAGTCGATAAGCTCATCTCTGAACTAATAAAATCTCTTTTAATCATGTCCCATGTGTGAACCCTCTTGTTTAGTTGCACATTGATTTACCACGATGAATTACAAATGGAAAACCTTTTGTAGGAGAGGGGCAAAATGTGATTTTATATAAATAACAGGCAGAAAATGCAAAACATATTAATGACAGGTGCATAATACCGTAGTCTTCTTGTAGACCATTACTATTGCTTGCTCCTCATATTTTGCAAAATCAAATAAGGAAAACAAAGGATAAGCCAAAAAATTACTATTGATACTGAAAGATAGTAGCCAACAAAAGCAGGGATCTGTGCACATTCTGAAGTATAAGGATCCAAAATCAGCAGTTTTGGGATAATGGACCAGATCCATACAATTTGACTGAATAAATTCTGGCAATGCGAATGGCAGATGTTCCACAAAGGATCTCCAGGCATATGAAAATGAGTTCCATACACCAGGTGATCTGTCCAACAGGGTGGCGCATCCTCTCACCCACCTAAACTCTGCAAGGTGGTCGGAGGAAGCATTTACATTTTATAGTTCGGGCAGGGTATTTTATTTCTGTGTGGATCAGCGGACGAGCCTTATGGCAGCGTAACCCAGCTAAAGTCTACTCAGGGGAGTGACGGGAAAGCACCCATCTTTCATACGGCCTGCAAGACCTCTGTGCTTGCGGTAAATGCACAGAGATCTGGATCCGGTCCTATTACCATAATAAACCTTAATAATTCAGTTAGATGCACAACTGTTGCGTGGTGAATGTGGAAACCAGACGGATGCTTCTATGGATTCCGGTGCAATCTGGGATAATCAGCTAATTACAGTGTTAGCATAACATTTAAGTTATAAAGCAGCTTTATGTATATTGTATTGCTCCTACTCTACCCCTCATGTAAATGGTAATAATAATGATCAGCTTTTATACAGTATATGTCTATGGCTGTAAAGGTTGCTGCAATTTTTTTCTTTCGCATGCATTCAATTTTTAATGCAGATATAAAAAAATACTAATAAACAGGCTTTATTATAAAAAATACAGTAAAGTTGTTTTATAGCATGATATCCTAAGTAGCCTTAAAAATGCTAAGGGGAGGGAGCCACAGTCAAAAGGATTACCGATAAGAAGATCTTACGGTTTCCCTCCTGCAGGATGCCTTCCTAATTACTCATAGTGTCTAATGCTGACAAAGGGCCTGATCCAGAGCTACGACCGCAAGCGAGCGTACGCTCATCGTAAGCGAAAATTCGTGAAAAAATTTGCACTGCGCATGCCCAGTATGACAGCTTCCGGTCGGCTGGACGACATGTGCGTATAGCGGTCGTATGGTGTGCGTATTTTTCGCTCGAGGGGCGTGCGTTTAATACGACGGTCGCCTGGGCGCTCGTTTTACTACACGGAGGCGGGGATAGCCATTTAAATTGTACAGTATGGGCGTGCTAAGCCCGTACGCTCAGCGTATTATGTGCGAAAATTCGTACGGCCGACGATAGTATCTGGTGTAGGGTATAGCCGCCGTAAGCAGGTACTTTACAATGGGAGTGTTAGGGGCGTGTATGTTTATACGCACGGTCGAACGTACGCATTCGCCCGTCGTGCGAAATTTCGTAGCTCTGGATCAGGCCCAAACGCACTAAATAGAACACATTCTGCATTTGGAACCCATACAAACAGCACATGTTTTAAGACCAATCCAAATGTACCAATAACACATAAATAGGCGATGGAATGGGGGGGCGAGGGGACATCTTCTCCGCCCTCCCAAAATATGAAAGAGACACGCGTCACAGCAGGGGGTGCAGGTCTGTGCAGTCTTCTGTCAGCGTCTCCTCTCCGCAGCAGCAGCTCCCTCCCATTTGAGTGATGCTTGTGTGACTCTGCATCCATTTGTAAGTGTCTACAGCCACAAAACTAATAAAGTTGCGTACTATTCCCCATTTATCCAGTCACTAATGTATATACCGAAAATGTTGGTTTTTTCAACATGTGAATATTCTGTTAGTTGACAACTATTAATATTTTTATGAAGACTCAGTCGTCCTGTAGGATGCCCTGTAGGTACAGCAGACAATAGGGTGTACTTACGCAAGCCTTTGTGGACAAATCAGTTGTAAATACCTGCCTTTGTGTATGATTCTGTACTGGGCATATGTGGTGTGAAATATGCTACGCTATTAGACTACTGGACATACAAGTCTGGATCAGGCCTATAGTGTGTACCTTGTACATCATTGCAGTTTTTGAAACTGCTCCCGAATGGTGGGTACTGCTGGAGATGACCTTGGTTAATGAATAAAACTACAAATTAAACTTCTTTATCTACTAAGGTATTGTTGGTTTAGGCTTTATATAAGGTTTTTAAATTCTTCTGTGGGTATTACTGTGGTCATAATTTACCCAAAAATATATTTGCCATGGTACCTGGAAGGTTCAGATGAGGTCAGCCCATAGTCCAGTGACAAGACTCACTAACAACCGAGGACATGTAGCAACATATTGTGGGAAGCAGTGGAAATGTAGAAGAGGAGGTATGAAAATATAGCAATAATAGAAATGAATGGAGATTTATAGATTTTCAATTAAATCAGTGGGAGAAGTGATGGTATGGCATTCCCCTGTATATCCCCTCACTTCCAGCCCTGGTGGGAAGAGAATTACAGTATTTCCCCAAGTATAAGATGCACCCATGTATAATACGCACCTTAATTTTGGGGCCCGAAATTTGGAAAAAAAAATATTACATTAAATAAGTTGCCCCCTCCTTCTGTGTCCATTCAACTTTATTGCCCCCTCCTTCTGTGGCCATTCAGCCTTTTTGCCCCCTCTTTGTGTCTGTCCAGCCTTATTGCCCCCTCCTTCTGTGTCCATTCAGCCTTACTGCCCCCTCTATTTGTGTCCAACCAGTCTTATTGCCTCCTCTTTTAGTGTCCAGCCAGTCTTACTGCCCCTCTCCATGTCCCTTCATATCCCTAGCAGCAAACTTACCAGTACCTTGGCTCTCCCTCAGGCTCTCTCCTCCGCCGCAAGCTCTGCAGAAGACGCTGGTGTGACCTTGGGTCACGCTAGCATCATTCAATAGAACCGCTGCTGTGCATAGCACAACCAGCTCATTTACTCTGCAATATGCGGTTGGTCACACCAGCGTCTTCTGCAGAGCACAACGTGGAGGAGAGAGCCGGAGGGAGAGCCAAGGTAAGTGTGCTGCTGGGGATGTAAAGGGATCCACCGGAGATATCCCCATCTACCTGGCAGGCTACATCCCCTGTATAAGACACACCCAGGTTTTAGACCTCCAATTTTTTGAAAAAAGGTGCCTCTTATACATGGGGAAATACGGTACTCTGTACACCCACCATCTCCTGCACGTGGATGCACAACCTTAAAATGAATTGCAATCTTTTTGTTTGATGCCTAATTAGATGCATTCATGTGCATGTGATATCAAGAAGAAAAAGAGAAAATATTGACTTAGTAAATAAAATACATGATTATTATTTGCAAATGTATTACTTTCAGATAACTATTTTGGAAATGCTAATTTATGTTCTAATGCAAACCAAGCAATAATTAGTCATTTTTTATCAATAATACTCATGAGTTGTATAATTAAAATTGTATTTGTTATCAAACTGGAAAATATTTTGTTGAAGTAAAAGGCTTAGGGTCTAATGGATTTGTTTGTTAAAATATTTAATTCTTCTCACGGCAAGATACTTCTATTGTAAAGTCTTATATAGGTAGGAAAGTACATACTTCAGAAAATCCTATTGAGATTTGTTATGTATTTGATGGACTATGGACCTTACCAGCATAGTCATTGCATTATTTTGGTAACTTCAAAAATAAATGGCAATAAAATATTGCAATTTCCACTCCTTAAAAAAGGCTACATGAGCTCACTGAAAGGCTTTTACACACAAGCAGAGAGAAGCAGGCAAGTGCATTAGTGGATCTGTAAACCAGGGAGATTCATGTTGGTATTTACTATGCATAATATCAAAGGAGCTATTATATATATTCATGGGATTATTGTGTGTTTATATACTTTTAATATAGCTTTTTATGTAATTAAAAACTTTACATGTTTATGTTTAGACAAACACACAATGGGCTGGATCCAGATCTAGTTAAGTGCTTGAACTTAGTTACTCCTGGGCTAAACCATGTTGATTGCAGGGGAGTCATATTTCATCTGTTGCAAACAGTATTAGAGTTGAGAGGTGATGTTTCCTACCCCAAGTCTAAATAATAGTGTGATAGTAAAGCTGGTCAGTATCTGTGTGCAGTAAGCAATTCAAAGATATATCCCTGCGTGTAAAGAATACAATTAACTTGACTACCCCTGAAATCAACATGGTTTAGCCCAGGAGTATCTAAGTTCAAGCACTTAACTAGGTCTGGATCCAGCCCAATATTACAAAACTTTAACAAAATTTATTACATAGTAATTTTTTTAAAAGTCTAGTAATGTCTAAAATAAACATGTCAAGTTTTTAACTTATCACACTAGAATGCACCTTTCATTTATTTTCAAGTTCTCCAATGGATGAAAAAGGGAAAAAGAAAATAAAAAGAATTAGAACTTTCACCTACTATTCCCATTTGGGACTAAAATACGGCCTGGCACCTTTAGCTTAGTTTTACCTATAATTAAGATTATATAGCATAATAGGTATAGGTAAGATTTGTGCATTTCATTTTAATGAATTTCATGTGTGTGCCAATTTTTATTCATTATCTGAATCACCTAGTGGGTCAGCGCTGGTAAATCTATATATTTGACCCTTACTCCATCTCTCTAGACCTCCTTCTTCCTCTGTCCAAACTCTTATTTTATCTCCCCAGGCTCGTAATACACCTCTCCAGGCCCCCTTTTTCATCTCTGTTCTTACACCATCTTTTTAGGTCCCTTACTCCATCTCTCTAGATTCCCTTCTTTTTCTGTCCAGTTTCTTACTTCATCTCCCCAGGCTCATACACATACAGGTCCCTTACTCCATCTTTTTTAACCCACTTTTACTCTCTACAGACTCTTACTCTATTTCTCCAGAGTCTTAATCCATCTCTTCAGGTTTTTACTCCATATCCAGACCTGATTTTTCCTCTGTCTAGGCTCTGACTCCATCTCTTCAGGCCAGTTACTCCATCTTTCTAGACCCCTTTTTTCATCTCTCCAGACTCTTACACCATCTTCCCAGACCACTTACTTCATCTCTTTAGACCCACTTTTACATTTCTCCAGGCTGTTACACCAACTTTCCAGGCCACTTACTCCTTCTCTCTAGACCCCCTTCTTCGTCTGTCCAGGCTCTTAATCCATCTCTTCCTTACTCCATCTCTTCCTACCTTGTATGATTTTTCAACATAACCCATTGATGATCATATTCACTGGGTTTTAGTTACAACAGATTTCCCAAGTATAATGACCATGGTGAGTATATCTCCTGCTATTATCTAAGTATGATACTAACAGAAAAAAAGTATTTATAAGTAATTATACCATGCAATTTACACATATTGGGGTAGATCCAGAACTACGTGTGCAATAAGTTTCCACGCGTAACGTATTTTCGCACGCGTATGTTCTATACACTCCCCTAGGCACACCCCTTGAATGTACGTAATTCACCGAGTTCGGCTTCCCAAACCCTACCTTAACTTTTTTCGCATAACAGCGTACGCTACGTTAATGAGCGTATTTTATATGGTGCGCATGCGCAGTACTTAGAAATAGGCGATTTTACGTCTCTGCCACGCTTAAATTCACTCCGATGCGTTGTTCTGGATCAGGCCCATTCTGGACAAATTGCAACATATATAATATATATAACGGGTGCATTTTTCGGAATGAAAGTTCCTTTTTCGAAATACAGGCAGATGAAAACTACTTTTTGGCTATATTTATTTCGAAAATATTACTAATCATAAACTTTTACTAATGAATGGGTAAGTATGCCGAATTAATTTTTCACCATACTTACCCATTCATTAATTCAGACCCGTCGCACTGGGCTCGACAGGTGAGTATTAGAGGGGAGTCTATGGGGAGTCAGGGTCAGGCTGCAGGAAAGGAGTCTTAAAGTAAAGCTACAGGAAGGGGAGTCTTAGGGTTAGGCTGCGGGGAAGGAAGTCTTAGGGTCAGGCTGTGTGGAAGTGAGTCTTAAAGTCAGACTGTAGGAAAGGAACCTTAAGGTCAGTCTGCGGAAAAGGCAGTCTTAGGATCAGGCTGTGGAGAAGGGAGAGTTAGAGTGAGGTTTAGAATAACGGTTGGGGCAGGATATATACTCATCTCTGCAGATTCATCCTCAGGATCATCGATTGCTTGTCCTCGGCAGAACAAGAGCAATTGATAACAGAGTCAATTTGAAATTTGCTGGTATAAAACAGCCCTTTTGGAAAATGGGCGTTCTCACTGTCGACCCACACCCGTATATAATGTACATTTTAAACATTGGCTGAGTAACTAGCTTGTTATGGCTTGTCAGCCCACCACAAAGCTAGTTCTATATTGTGTTTTGATAAACCCCCTTCAATTTTTATGTTCCTAATCAGGATCAGTTGTTGGTTCCCACCACCAAGTTTACATTTGCCAGTTAGCCCTTGTTGTTAAGCTTATTTATTGCTATAATTGTTATACCATGTTATTGATGAGCAGGGTGATATCTTCTAGAGGTGAACTTGTGAGTTAGTTTCTGTGTATCCTACTTAAATGAAAACTAAGCTAGTGCAGGTCAAGCATAAAGACCATGACTATATTTTTTAGTTTCGCTTGAATAAATACACATTTGTTTTCACGCCAATGTTTGTTCCTGAAATCTAGGATATAGAGTATTACAGCACAGTCTTGACTGAAAAGCCCTCAGTGTTACTACACATATATAAATAGATCTTCACAGTTCAACAACCTATTATCAACGAGAAAATACTGCAAACGGAAAAAAGTAAATATATTTTTTATAATAAAAAAAGCTACAAAAAAAACCTACATTCAGTGATTGCACTGTCATTCTCAAAGCAATTACCCTCGAAACACTTTATTTCACAGAAACACACGAATATGATGAAGAAAGTGGTGTAGAACAATAGTAACTTCTATAGGTGAGCTAAAGCCCTTGAAGGATAAGCATTCTTGGCTGTGCTTCAGGCACTTTATTGCTTCTCCCGATGATTATCTGCCTGCTAATGATGCACTACACTAGGTACTGCGGTTTAGTAATTCCCTAAGCACTAACAAAATGTCTTTTCAACCAATATTTTAGGGGAAATAGAAAAGCAATAACCTAACTTGTTTAAAGCCATTAATTTCATGGTTGCAGACATTCTATAAATACATACAAACTGGCTTCAGCTCTCCAACTCGATATTCACTAAGGGCTCCAATTTTTTTTAAAAAGCAGAAAAGTACATAAAAATAGCCTTTTTTTGTTCACAATTCCCCTTTGTCTCTGCACTCCAATACTTACCACTACTTTAACAATGAGAAAACACTAATTTCTTCATCACAAGACTCTTCTGACATAACCAGCTCTTCTCTTCTTAGCTATTTCATAATGATGATCTGGACAACCAATCATCATCTGGTTAACCAATTGCTTCCTATTTCACAGTTTCATAAGGTCCAACAGGATTTATGTTATATAAATATCATCCCAGGATATTTGACATTTAATGAATTTCACCAATAAAGATAAAGTTTTCCATTCAAACATTTATACATAGGAACCTATTACAAATGATGATGTTTGAAATATGTGTTTGCTTATGGAATAAAAAAGTATAATCTTACAAAAATAAAGGGCCTTCCAGTTAAGATGATCTACATAGTGTAAAACAAAAACTTTCAGTTGGTCTAGTCATGTGGCAAAAAGTAATGTGGTTTGCCTGTACAATGGTCTTTTTTCAGCAGCTGAATGTAGACTCCATTTTAGAAAATGGTGATAATGCAACTCCTGGAGTGGCAAAGAGTCATTCACCGAAAGGTAAGTGATTTTAGCTAACCCTACCTTTAACTTTATCCTTACCCTAACCCTCTGTTTTCTGCAGCCTAACCATAACCTTCCCCTGCCACCCTAACCCTAATTGTCCATTAAACCTGTTTTATTTGAAGAATAGGGATCTATCAAAGTTTGATCTTCACAACACATATTTGTAATATCATGGCCCAATAAAGGAGATTTTTGAGGACCCCAGAAACTCTAAAGAATTTGGTTTCCACCAATCTACAGTCAGACAGATAGCATACAAATATAGAAAATTCAAGACCATTATTATCCACCCCAGGAGTGGTGGACCAACAAAGATCATGCCAAGAGCAAGGTGTATTTTCACATTCACTAATGTTAATGTTCATGAGTCCACCATCAGGAGAAAAGTGAACAACAATGGGGTGCATGGCAGGATTGCAAAGAGAAAGATGCTGCTCTCCAAAAAGAACATTGCTGCCTGTTTGCGGTTTGCTAAAGATCACTTGGACAAGCTAGAAGGCTATTGGAACAATATTTTGTGGACAGATGAGACCAAAATAGAGCTTTTTGGTTTAAATCAGAAGTGTTATATTTGAAGAAAGGAAAACACTGCATTCCAGCATAAAAACCTCATACCATCTATGAAACACGGTGATGGTAGTATCATGGTTTGTGCCTGTTTTGCTGCATCTGGGCCAGGACAGTTTTCCATCATTGATGAAACAATGAATTCTGAATTTTACCAGCAATTCTAGAGGATAATGACAAGAGAACGTGGGTTAATGAGTTGAATCTCAAGAGAATGTGAGTCATGCAGCACGACAACGATCCCTAAGCACACAAGTCATTCTACCAGAGAAATAAAGTTAAAGTTTTGGAATGGCCAAGTCAAAGCCCTGACCTTAATCCAATAGAAATGTTGTGGAAGGACCTGAAGCGAGCATTTCATGGGAGGAAACCCAACAACACAACAGAGTTGAAGCTGTTTTGTTCGGAGGAATTGGCTAAAATTCCTCCAAGTCAATATGAAGGACTAATCAATAAATACTGGAAATGTTTAGATGCAGTTATTGCTGCACAAGGAGTTCATACCAGATACTGAAAGCAACAGGTTTACATACTTTTGCCACTCAAAGATGCATTTTTCTATTCGTATAGTTCTGGACAATGAAACAGCCGCCATTCAGCTCGCTTATATATCATTTTCTAAACAGGACTGGTCAGAGAGGCAACTGCATCCCAACTAAAAGGTTATTTTATTGGGTTCCGTTCGCTGCTATAAAAGTCAGGTTTTAGAAATACAGACTAGAGACAGCCAATTGTCATCTACCTTTATTTTGAAATTCTGCCTAATTAGAAATTTTTGTTATAATGAATGGATATGTATGTCGAAATTATTTCATTTATTTCCATCATCTGGCACAGAGCTCGACTGGACAGGTCAGGGTAAAAGGGGAGTCTTAGGCTTAGGCTGCGGGGAGGGAATACAGGTTAGAAGGGCAGTCTTAGGGTTAGGTTGTTGGGAGGGGATCCAGCGTAAGAGAGACTTAGGGTTAGGCAGCATGGAGGAGATGCAGTGTAGTAGGGGAGACTTAGGGTTTTGCTGCAAAGAGACGGTGGAGCATAGAAGGGGAATCTAAGGGTAAGGCTGCAGGAAGGAAGTTTTTACTGTTAGGCTGCAGGAAGGGGGTCCAGTGCAGAAGGCAAAGGTTAGGGTCAGGCTGTGGGGAAGGCCAATGGAAGGGGAGGGTAGCATGAGGATTAAGATAAGGGTTTGGGAAATACTAACTAGTTGTCGTTGGGGATTTCTCCTGGGGATCCTCGATTACCTCACTCCAGTGGAGCAGGAACAATTGCTGATGGTGGGACGTCGGAAATGGCTGGTAGAAAACAGCCCTGTAGTGAAATGTCCATGATCAGCGGTGAACCACACACCTTTATTTACATTTTTATCCAGTTTTTAAGTGCTTAATCCAAGTTATTTATCTTATAAATTTTACCTATATTACTTTTATTTAAATACAAGAAACCTTTCATCACCACAAGGAAATTTGTCTGCAATGAGTAAGAAAACATTCAGTGTTGTTCACTTACTAATATAATTCACTAATATTGCATTTAGTTGCAATACACAACAGTCAAAAGATTCCTATTAGCATTTACTCGCATAGCGTCTCTCTGATGACTTTACACTCCAGCTACTGTGGTTTGCATTCTGAAGGCTGTGTTATGAGTGGGAAGGGGTGAAGGGATGTAGTCACACAGACTATAAAAGGAATGTTTGCCAAAACATTTACTCTAGCCGAGATCATGTCTAATTCCAGGGGGCTGATCCCATTTAAGATTCTTGGGTTAGGATGTGACACTTCGCATACATTCTTAAGTGTCAGAAATGGCAGAAAAAAATTTAAATTATTATTATCAATTATTTGGTGACATTTACATTCAGACAGAGAGGCTCACATTAGGGGACTGAGGCCATGGTATCATGCATATTACGTCCTCTAGTAAATCCCCTGCTGGAGCCCTAGCTTTAGTAAGGATAGGCAGGGCCAGATGACACAATTTACATTATCAATCCATGCCCCAACCCTTTGATAGGTAGGGGCGGGGCTTCAGGATGCAATTTTTATACAATCGCATCAGCAAGCTCCACCCCCATGCTAGCATTTCTATCTTCCGTCTGAAATCTCCCAGAGGGAAGAAATTAAAAGACGGCAACTGTGAAATATAGCAAAACCAAACCAAACTAAACCAAAGAAAGTGGTAATGTAAAAGCTAAATGAGAGAAAAAAAAGTAAAATGTTGTCATTTTATAACAGAAACTTTCCTTAATGACCATCTAATACATATGGTTAAATATATTTTAGGTCAAAGTAAATAATTGTCTAAAATTAGCAGTTGTGGAGTTGGCACATTCACAAACATAATTAAAAATTGATTTGATGTCTGTCTTCCAAGAAATGGTATACATAGCTATTAATAGAGGTCGTATTGCAGGCAATTGATCCAGAGAATTTATACAATTGCCATTCTTGGGTCAGGAAGGATCTTTTGCCCAGTGAGGCTAAATTAGGAACCTTTACACAGGGGATGGCTTCTCCTTCCTCTGAACACGCACAATTAAAGTTGATTGATGGATGAACTTGATAGACCTGTTTCTTTTTTTCCTATTTTTTAACTAGTAGCTACATGTACAGATAGAAATGATTACCTGCATAGACATTGTAAACATTGATCTACTAACGGAAACACTCAGGTTTTATCAGTAAGACTACTAAGTGACTTGAGCCATATAAAATCTGTAAATTATAGCTCTGTGTAACTTCAAAACCTTTATTATACATAAAGACCAAACAAAACCCTTACTTATTACAATCCAGCATATGTATTAAAGTTCATTAAATTCACCATTGAAGCCCTATAGTTTCCCATTTACACTGCAAGTCTTCAATTGTTAGGCGAGTACTCTGTCATTTAAAATTGTGAAGATTAAAATTACATACTTTGTAGTAGACATTTTGTGAAATCAAAGAATGTCACAACAACATTTCCTATTGCTTATACAATATATGCAACAATATTATAAATAATATTTCTAGATCAGTCATATTTTTATGAGACCACTGCAATTTACTCTTCTATATAATTCTCTAAAAAATGTCAAAACAATAAAAACATATACATAAAGTGTTGTTATACATTAGAGACACTTTATTCTAAGCTTTAAAACTAACATTAAAAGGCTGTTCTTGAATCAATTCCTGGGATCTCTGCTACTGCTACTGCACACAGAGCAACAAATAGGGACAATGGGCCTGATCCAGACCTATGCCGATGCGCTGTGCTTACTAAAGCACAGCGTATCGGCGTTCACTTACCCCAACACTCCCCCTGTGCGGGCATATGGCCCCTTCCTTACTCGAATACTATGTGCAACAGATGAAATATGACTCCCCTGCAATCAACATGGTTTAGCCCAGGAGTAACTAAGTTCAAGCACTTAACTAGCTCTGGATCCAGCCCAATGAGATCTTAAACTACGTACGCCAGCGATTTTACGCTAGCCACTGACATAAAAACACCCATTAGCATTTATTGCGCATGCGCACGGCAGATGTTATGCCACGTAACTATGAATGTATGTACCAGCCATGAATAACTACGAATGAAGGGGCGTGACAGCCATATGACACCCGTAATTACGCTTCGGAGGCGGGATGAGGCATTTAAATCATACAGTATGGGCGGGCTTAGGCAATTACGTATGTGTAACCTTTACGTACGTCAGTAGTTACGCTTTGAAAAGTTAAGGTAGGGTTTGGCAAGCGTAAAACGGCCAAAATACGTACTAGCGAGAGGAGTGCCTAGAAAATACGCTACGTGATGAAATGTAACAAGCACTTAGGTCTGGATCTACCCCAATGTTAAGGGCCCTAAAGTCTATCACAGTGTGTTTTTATTCTGAAGATCAGCTCATATAAACAACATACAATAGATAAAAATACAGTTTAAAATATGAAATATAAAAAACAAATAAACTTTGGATTTGTCCATAGTATTTTAAGATACTATAGTATTTCGAATGATAATTGATTACAGAAAGTGCTGGCTGGCAAGACAAATGTAAATCAGTAGTAAAATCATAATAATTAGTTTGTCATATGAGAACACAATACAAACGTTATCACACATGAATGAGACCACAACTAATTTGAAGAGCGAGAGCAAGATACTGTACCGTTAAGGAAAAATAAAGTAAACTTGGCTAGAAAAGACACAGTACGTTTATTGGTGGATTTGTGCTGGAGATTCACTCATTGTTCACCATGTGTCAAGTGGGATCAGTCTCCTTCAATTCTGTTTGCTTACATGCAGACTCTCTTAGTTGCATGTTACTTTGCTCTCTTTACGTACCAATCTAGAATTCTATACATCCACAAATTTTTACATGCATGATTTTGAAAAATGAAGGTAGTCCATGGTTATTGGAAGATTGTTTGTTCAAGTAGAAATCTGGAATTGGTGGGCAGTGACCTAAAATCACAATAATATCCAGGGGAGTAGTGAGGATGGAGCTTGTGCACCTTTGGTCTGCCAGTGCCCGGTGCACAAGCTCCACCCTCACTACTCCCCTGGATATTATTGTGATTTTTGGCCAAGTGCTAAGATCCCTAATATACTAGTATTACATGTGGGATAATATTAGGGCCCAAAATGGCACACTATATAATGTACAAGTGGGGAATATCATGGGTCTGGGAATCTCACATATTATAATATATGTGGGGTATATTGTGGGTCTGGGAATGGCACACTATATACTGTGCCATTCCCAAACCCTAATATAAACCTCATATTATAGTAGGTGTCATTCCCAGACCCATAATATACCCCACATGTGCTTTATATGGTTTGCCATGTCCATAGATGTGTACTGGAGACTGGAAGGGGGATGTGTAATGAAGGGGGAGAGGGAGAGAGATGTGTAATGTAAAGGGGACAGGGAGGGAGATGTGTATATGTAAGGGGGACAACTGAGACCATGAGTAGGGAGGGGGTACAGGGAGGGGGAAATGTATTGGAGCGGTGGTACAATTAGACAGGGGAGTAGGGGAGATTTGTATTGTGGGGAGATGTGTAATCGCAGCTATCTTCAATTTCTCCACAGACTTACAGTACAGTAAGAATCAACGTTAGGCACAAAGAGAAGAATCCAACAATCAATATTCATTTAAGTAAAAACAACACTTCCTTTTAGCCAGCAAAAGTTAGGGAACATGTATGCTCACAGCACTCCCTGTCACACTAAACTACAGGAGGACGGGGGGCACCAAAACATTCACTTGCTCTGGATACCATTAATCCATGCTACACCTCTTATCAGATCCACACCCACCCAATTTGTTACTAGATCCTGATGGAGGTGGAGGAAGTCATGCTGTTCCTTCTTGGACCCAGGTGCGTTGCTCTTTGTTTATCTGCAAATCAATTAGTACCAACAGCTACACAACAACTTTTAGGGAGATATATGAAACCAACATATGGCGAATATAATCGTCATCACTGACCAAAACCTCAACCACCTTCTTTTTGCCAATATACTGGCAATGGGAGCAGAACCTAAACTCATGTCTCCAGGTCCCATCAGCTCCCAAGGGTGGAGCAGATACACAGACAGATGGAAAGACAGGAAATTATACTCACCAGTCCTTTTCACCTACAGGGGACAAGGCTTTTTACCTTTGGGAGATCTACTTCCTGAATGACCCCCTCCCTGCTACCTAGGGTCTAGCACCGTCTAGCCACTATCAGGGCCTAGAACTATCCTATTCAACAGGGACTAGTGAATATTTACCATGGGTTAATGGCCACTAGCAAACACTACCCTAGCATATACAAAGGACCAAGTACCCGCTATATGTCCAAGACCTAGTGCTCGAAACTAATAACAAAGGGGTAGATCCAGAACTATGTTTGCCATACGTTTATTCGCGTAGCCTATTTTTGTGTGCATAAATTCCTTACACTACCCTCGGCACACACATTGAACCTACGTAATTTGTCAAGATACGCTTTCCAAACCCTACCTTAACTTTTTCTAACGTAACCGCATTCATACGCACACGTACGTATGGGCTAGACGAATTTACGCAGCTAAGCACGCCCATACTGTACACTTTAAATGCAACCCCCCACCCGCCTACTTCACGTATTTCAAACGTATTTTGGGTGCACGTAAAATTGGCACGCCCACACGTAAGTATTTACGTGACACATACGTGAATGGCCCATACGTTCATAATTACGCTACGTTACGGAGAGTATTTTCTATGGTACGCATGCGCAGTACTTACCAAAGGGCGAATTTACGTGTCCGCCACGCTTAAATTCGCTCCGAAGCGTAGTTCTGGATCAGGCACAAAGTCTAACTCCCCTTAAATGTCTGAGGGCCTGTCACCCTTTCTGACTATACAGGTCTAATGGCCTTTCCCAAGGTAACTTTAATTGGTGACCAGGGGGCAGAAATACCCAGGTTTTCAGTCTGGATCTACCTCCCATTGATGTCAGAAAGGGCCACAGCAGCTCAGGTTCGGGCTGCTGCACAAGAAATCATTGGTGGAGGTGCGATTTAGGGCCTGCTCCTATATGACAGGGGTGCAAATGGCCACATATAATTTCCTTAAGGAAGAAAGAGACAAATGCAGAGACTTACCCAGACCCCACTGCCATCCCTGGGTGGTACCTGACTCCTTCCGTCCCCTTGTGGTTGTCTCGTTCCTGCCATTTTTCATGGGTTAGCTGGAGTCCTATCTCCGCCTCTTGTTGGTATTTCTTCTTTCTCTACTTGCTTAGAGTTTTCTGTTGACACTTAATTGAAGCCCCCCCCCACCCGGTGTTTTCTTTCCTTCTCCCACCACTTGGAGCAGAGTCTGTGAGACGTCCCTTCTATTTCGAGGTCACTCCCAGCATGAATGCAGCATACAGGCCATTCATGCTAACGCCCATTCATGCTAACGCACGAGCGTGTATATTTTCGCACCCTTTTGCGTTTGTATTTTTAAATATACTTTCCGCGAATATTAAAATTGTGTGATTAACTGTAAATGTAAACTCTAATTTTTGCATCTGTTTAAACTTATTTAATTAACTTTTCCATCTATGTATGTTGCTTTATTTAAGATTTTATACCAAACAAGTGATATCAATATGTAATGTTTGTACTTGCTAGAATCCTTGTGATAAGGTACGCATTTTAGTGTTAGTTGTAAAATTGTCGCTAAATGCGTTCGCAAAATATGAACAATTATAAAAGTGTTGAATATTCCTGTTACTGTAAAGGGAGCAGATTTGTTTACTTTCCATTCCTTGGACTATGGGATCCCACCAATGGGATCCCAGGGATAAGAGATCCACCAATGAACAAGGAGCTATGATGATGTCATAGCTCCATTGTTCTAGAATGAATAAAAGCTGGCTCTAAGAAACAGACAGCTAGAGGATTTCTGGATTGAAGCCTTGAGAGTGGACAGATCTGATCCCTGAATTCACTGGTAAGAATCTAATGTATTTTTGGCTATTGTAACATATGTTTGATTGTTTTCTTGAAGTAAATATGATGTAAATATTTTTGGAGCACAACCTGCGTCTGTATTCATTTTTCCTTATTGCCACGTACGCATCTATTGAATTGCATCGCGTACGCTATTATTGGTTCGCATTGCGTGCGCTACTATTAATTCGCATTGCGAGCGAATTTATTTGCGTATTGTTATTATACACATGTTATGCTATTAGGAAGAAAATTATTGTCTACAGTTGTGGGGGCTCATCAGTTGGAACTTTTAATCCCTTTGCAAGATTCGGTCATCTAACAAAGGGTGGATACAGTGGTGATTTAAAAAAAGTGTTTTTTTCCCATTGTTTACATTGTGTTAGTTAACCGAATATTGTTTAAAAAGTATTAATAATTTAAAACTTATAACGTGTAATCGCATGTTGTGTTCCTTTTAAGTTCGCATTTTTGCCAAAAATATATATGCGTGAATTCGCATTTTTGCGCGAAAAGGAAAAGAATTATACACGTGTGAGGTTATCTTGCCATATATCTAAGTATCTCTCTCTGTGTTTCTATAAAGAGTTAAGGATCTTAGAAAACTACCAGTGTTTGAAATAATCAAATTGTTGTGTTTGTGAATAGTAGACAGTGTTGTTGTTCTTGCTGGGATATTCCATTATTGGTGAAGAAATCATTAGGACTGCATTTGTTAGCAGAGCTAAGGGTTTGTTTGTGTTTTACTAAAGTGTTAGTCTAGGTTATTCTTGAGGCCGGTTAGGGTTGGTAAAACCCAGTGTTAGGGATTGTTGCTTTTGTTTTGGTTGTTCCCAAAAGACTGTTTGTGGAAGAGCTGGTCTTAGACTCCAGCCGACGGGCAGTTGGGCGATTGGTGGTCTCTTACTGGCAGAGTTTGGTTTGCCCTGTGATTCTTTAGCGGTTTTGATCATGGGTATTGGACCATCACGACAACACGTTCAAGGTTTGCCTGGCAGTCATTAAACTAGTTCCAGCTGCAGGAACACGGGTGATAGGTCGCTTGGTACGGCCAAATATGGTGAAGTAGCTGTCAAATATGTTAAGGAATGGTACAAGTTGTCAAAGAAAACTGATAAACAATTTCCAGCTAATGGTAGTTTCGATGAAGAGATCTTAAAAAAATATATGTTTATTAATATGTAAAATGCGCTCGTCCAAGAAACGGGCGAAACACATGGAGTGCTTGAATATATGGCAACATGAAGCAATTATTTGGCGCGCAGAAATAGTAAAATAAAAATGCAAGTATGCTTATGCAAAACGCGAATGTAAAGGAGTATATGATACTAAAACAGAATCAGCGCAAGTGAAACTAATGCAAGTAACCTTTCACACTCCTACCCTACAGCAATTACAACAAGGGCTACACCCACACCAGCCTTAGGCCATGCCATAACTACCATTAGTTTGTGTCTGCAAAATACACCACAGTTCATTGATTCCTCACCTGCTCATGTCACTAGGTCTGTGACATGTAAGAATCCTGTGTGTAAGGAGAAGATAGGTTCTAATATGTGTTTACAGATCATAACAATTGTCTGGGGTGTGTGGGATTGCATCCAGTACGCACACAGAGTGTACCTATTGGAACGGCAAGTGCTGCAAAGTGAAATGTATGTTCCCTGTTCCCCCATCCTGGTAAAGAGCTGACTAAATGCCAGAGGTTTATTAAGGATGTGTGAAACGCTCATGTACCCACCAATAGAGACTGGAGGACATTACTCAGGTCTTGTCTACCTCCCAGAATTGACATTGCAGGATTCTTAGAAGACTGCCAACAGGGAGGGGACCCAGACTTGAGTGATGAAAGTAACCAGACAAACATTAATAATATTTGCAAACAATTAGGGATTGTTTTTTTCTGCACAAATTGAATGGCAAAAGGTCTTCTCCAGCAAACAAAAAGACAATGAGCGGGTGAGTGACTATTTACATAGAGCACTAACAGAGATGGAGAAGTTTACAGGAATCTCAAACATCAAAGATGAGACATCCTGGTAAAGAGCTGACTAAAAGCCAGAAGTTTATTAAGGATGTGGGAAATGTTCACGTACCCACCAATACAGAATGGAGGACATTGCTTAGGTCTTGTTTACCTCCCAGCATTGATATTGCAGGATTCCTAGAAGACTGCCAACTGGGAGGGAACCCAGTCTTGACTGATGAAGGTAATCAGACAAATATCAATAATATTTGCAAACAATTAGGCATTGTCTTTCCTGCACAAGTTGAATGGCAGAAGGTTTTCTCCATTAAACAAAAGGACAATGAGAGGATGAGTGATTATTTACATAGAGCACTAACAGAGATGGAGAAGTTTACAGGAATCTTAAACATCAAAGACGACCCACATCAGAGAAGTATGGTGGTAACGATTCTGAAAGTTTAGTGGAAGGAGTAAGACAACGAATCCAGATATCAGAACCAGACTGGCAGCACTTAGATGTTCTAAGATTAAGATCTCTGGCAGAAAAACATGAAAGAAATGTAGTAAAAACCAAAGAGAAACTAACAGAAAAATTGTTGACATTAAATATCCAAGCTTTGGAGAGGCAACAATAAATAGACAGCAAACCTACAGTCAGGGAAATACAGTGTTATTGTTGTGAGAAGAAAGGACATATAGCAATACACTGTAAGTTTAGAGATAACGAAAGAAGGAACAAGGGTGCATATCCAAAATATGGAAAAAGGAATC
>WWET01003459.1:133521-168562 GCA_011038615.1 Limnodynastes dumerilii | reverse complement strand
ATATATGTAACTAGCCTACCTTTTCACTTGAAGAACATATATAGTATTATATTCCAATTAGTCAATTTTTTTTTTTTTTAAACAAATATGCTAATTAATATATTAACAAATATTTGTAGTCAGGGGTAAAATGTAATGAGTTGTAAATGGCCCCAGAATACATGAAATTAGACACTGGGACAGTGAACTGGTCACAAAGTGGGACTACTGAAATAATCCAATTATTATAAATGATAATGTATAAAATCATATATTTTGGCAAGAAATAAAAAGGCCACTTTAATTTCACAACTGTGAAATGTGAAAGCATAGCACAGCATGACCATACAAGCATATGTAACCAGTTTTTCATTTTTTTTATTTTAATATGTGATTCAAAATAAACAGGTCAACTTTTTTATATTTTATAGTGCTTTATGTTCTCTGGAACTACTTTACAATAATACCTTGAAATAGTGTTATATTTATTATAAAATACATACATATAAGTTAATATAGAGAACAAAGGTCTTTGAATTGTATGCGCTTCCTCAGTGAATAAATGTGACATAATAGCAACAAAACTAACAGATTTATTAAACACCAATTTACAATGGTAAAATAAATTCAATTTTAAGTTCACAGTATATAATTGAAAAAAAGAATTGAAGTAGTATAGATCAGGAGTTCTCAACCTTTTCTCACCCTTGGCACACCTAAGCCCTTCCCAGAATTCCGCGGCACACCTAAGCCCTTCCCAGAATTCCGCGGCACACCAAAAGCAAAATATACAAAAAAAAAGCAGGAATTACAAAGTGCATACACAGATATTACATTTAATAGTTATTTTTTATTTGGCAGCTAATAACTTTTTTTCTTATAACTAATTTAACTGTTAGCCCCCATCATGAGTCTGCAGCCTCTCCAGTAGTCCCCATTCATGTGTCTCCAGCCTCCCTAGTAGTTCCCATTCATGTGTCTCCAGCCTCCCTAGTATCCCCTTATTTCCTTTAGGCAAGGTCTTCCAGTGCTTTTTCTCCTGTTGGAGGCATTGCATCGTGGCACACTTGGCAACGCTCCGTGACACACTGGTTGAGAAGCACTGGTATAGATCACAAAATTGTGGATTGTTTATATGATCCCACATCAGAATTCATATTGTGCATACAACATGTTCTTGAGATTGTAGGCCTGATACTATACTAAAGCAGGATACACGCTGGTGCTTTTCAGCAGATAATCTTCCCAGTGTGTACTGTCCAAAGTTCTCCTAACAGACACAGTACACACTCGCAAAAAGCAAAAGATATCTTTCCATCATTGATCTGGCATATAAGGAGTTTCAAAAGATCAAATCAAAAGATCACAGATCGTTTCAAAGACTTTTGAGCACCATTGGACAGTACACACAAGTAAGATATCTGGAAAAACGGTCTTTTGATTATGTGAATGGAAATATTACTTGTTGAAAAAGCCTCAGTGTGTATCCACCCTAAGGGAGAAAGGGCCAGGTCCAGACCTCCACTCTTGTGTGTAGCGTATTTACGGCAGCATCCCTACGAAGCACGCCCCTAGGCACTCCCCTTGCATAAGCAGACTTTTGTCATTTTACATCTACCAATACCTACTGTAACTGCTGTCGTTACAACGTTAAGCACGCCCATACTGTACGATTTAAATGCCTCACCCAGCCCCCGAAGCGTAATTACGGGTGTCATATGGCTGGCACGCCCCTTGCGTTGTTACGGTGCTGTTACGGTCAAGGCACAGACGCACTGAGTTACGTTGCGTAACATCTGCCACGCGCATGCGCGGTAAGTACTAAAGGGCGCTTTTACGTTCACGGCAAGCGTGAAATCACGGGCCCCAAAGAGCTTAAATTTGCACTCTTAGAAAACCATGAAGTGGCACATTTAAAATATGCAGAGGAAGGTCATAGATGAACTAAAGCTAGAGGGGGGGGCTTTTTTCGAAGGAAGAGGTGTAATAGAACAGGAGGGCATGAATATAAACTGGAGGGTGGTAGATTCAAAGGAAATGTGCGGAAAAATTACTTCACTGAAAGGGTGATAGATAAGTGGGATAGCCTCCCATCTGAGGTGGTTGAGGCCAATACAGTAGAACAGTTTAAACATGCTTGGGATAAATATAAGAATATCCTAAATCTCAAACTAATTTAAGGGTAATTAGAGACTAGGGTGAGTATAGTTTTAAATAAACAACTGGGCAAACTGGATGGGCCATGTGGCTCTTATCTGCCGTCACTTTCTATGTTTCTGTGTTTAAAGCAGCTATTTTTTGTGTACATACAAAACTACTGTTCTATAACTCAGCATGTGACCTTTTTTGCTTACTATGATACCAGTGTGTATTATGTATGTACTTATGACTTTGAACTTCTGTACACAATTTTTAATAACTTTTTTTAGAAAATGCAGGGTACAGATTACGAACATAATAATTCTGTTAATAATATTCATATTCTTGTACAACTATGAAATTAATGTAAAAAATAGTTTTTTTCTAGGACATAAAATTTACATTTAAATTACATTTATTAATAAATGACATAGCATATTATATATTATATAGAATTTTATTCTGCAGATAACATAACATGGCAGGACACCAATTTTCAGAAGTGTAACTAAGCATGAACGCAATGGCTGTTTAATTACTTTTTTACAAAGCTGTTTACCTATTAGGCCTCTGATTAATACATTTAATAGGGTTGTCTGATGATAATCATGCAGATCACGTGATCTGCACAAAGATGTGTGTTCTTATGTTTGGGACGAGGATTTGTCTATTTGTGTCATTATTTACTGAAATGTTATATTGGGAAGGGAAAAAGAGACATTTGCTGGGTGCACAATAAAACTGCATCACATCGTGGGATTTGATTTTTGGGAGTTCCTAATTTACAAGATCAACAACGTCTGGTATTTGATTAATCTTTTAGAGTGTACTGTTAAATACTAAACAATCAAGTGGCGAATCATTTCAGTGTGGACAAAATAAAGATCAGTTGCAGAATTATGACTCAGAGCCGCCAACAGGGGGGGAGGGGGGAAGCAGCCGTGAATTGTGTCCCTGAGTCAGACAAGGCCCAACAATATATACAATATACTATAGTATAATATACTTATACAAGATATATTGCTGCTGGAGAGCTACACATTAGCGGGCCACTGGACAGGGCTGGACTTCCCTTGGCTCACTGTTAATTCAGGTCCGTGCTGCTCGACCTTTACACAGGTGACATCACATAAGAGGAGGAGTGTCGCGGCTGTGTCCGGCAAGGGCCCCCAAATTTCTGGCTACGGGTCGGATCCCAGTGTGTACCCAGCTTTAGATAGTTGGAAGAAGCAGTATCCTTAATACAAGAGACCAGTCAGGCGAGGCTTGTGTTAAATTACTGCATGAGAGATTGCTGTTTAAACTCCCCTCTAAAGTTCATACATCAAAGCTTTCTTATATCTCATTACAAAATGTATCTGGATGTAGTCTCATGTATTAACCAGTTCAAACACTGTACTTTATATTCTTTGCATTCCCTCATTACAGGTACTTCCATGGTAACCTGTAACCATGGAGGCAGAGATTATACATGCACGCTGAAGAGCATTCTGTCTTGTGCTGATATTTCCAGAGACTAATGCAGTAATAGGCAATCTGATAGATTTCAGGGGCCAAATGGTGTGACCCACAATTGATGCAAAGGTCACCAATAAGTTCAAACAATACGTGTAATAAAAAAAAACAATAATAAATGTAAAAAATGAGTGACAGCTAATGCGATACCATCAGGCATCTTAAACAGGTGTTATACAATATAAGTGAGGGCCTGGCTAAAGATACTAATAAATCCTTGTACTATATTACTATTATTTTAGATCAACCCCTTTCAATTTAATAGCTGTTTTTTCATGCTGTGTAGATTGCAGGTCATTATAAAGTAATATTTTTACTAAATAGATATAAATGACTAATTTGTCATCAGGTAAAACAGGGAAAGTTGGACATGGCACAAGTAAACCATCAGAAAAGACCACAACTTGTGTATTCAAGTGGTGCACCCAGAAATTTGTAATCAGGCCTGTAATGTCATCCAGCCTGCATTGCCTAGACATGGACAAGCTCAGAAATAACTATGTTATATAAATAACTATATTATTATAATAAAAATTCCCAAAGACTTAATACTGGTATTTATCAAATGTTTCCTAGCTGCCTCATATGGGAGTAGAGGAACATATTTAAATACATTCTTTACCTTTCCCAAGCATTACCTCTCCTAATGGGAAACTGATCCATCCACGTCATCAATTCAATGAAACCAACACAGGTCCCACAATTGTCAGATGCTCAACAAATACATAATAACACAGTATGACCCAGATAAATTATGTAACATCAGAAAGAGCACCTAAAAGCTGCGCTGTGCACTGCAATGCCCGATAAAAATACAGAACATACTGCACATTTGACACATTATATTTTGGAAGTAGTCTCTGTCAATACCCATATATCATCCCTTTCAAATCATTGACATCTACTCCAAGATGAAATTAAAGCTTTTCTTGCTTTATTTCAGTTTTATGTGTGCCCTAGAGCAGAGTTTCTCAGCCAGTGGTACATGTATGACTTGTGGTACACGAACAACTGTTTGGTGGTATGCAGGAGGGCCTGGCAAAGCGATATCAGCATACAGCAGTACTTTAAATGGCTGCTGCTGTATTTTAACCAGGAGTGATAAAAGATGGCTAAAGGCATATACAAAGGAAGGCATCTGGAAATATATTGGTAATATATACTACAAAATAATAGGGACTGGCTATAAAGAACCAGAAATAGGGTGAAGTGCTAGTGACAGAGCTATTGTGAGTCCAAAGAAATTGGGGGGAGTATAATGTGGATATAATAAGATTGCAAAGTGGTACTTTCCCTGATTTCATAGGGGGAACCGCTCCCTGGAGGTATATTTATTTACCTGTTATATCTTTCCATGAGCTTTGTGATTTTGTCAGTATATTCTTCTTTATAGGACTGGTGAAATACAAAGGAGTTCAGTTATTTCCCAGAGGCAAGCAGCGGATCTGTGGATGCATAGGTACTCTGGCATGGAAAGCTACTTGTTTATGATAAACATTTCTGTGTTGCTGAAAATAAAAATGTATTTCCACTTATAAATCATATTGCCGGAGCAAAGCCGTATTTGTGTTGCAGAGCCAATTTTAAACGAAATGATCAAAATCAAGTTGCAAACAAAATGAACATTACTGAAATTAGGGAAAAAGTAGGTTACCAGAGGCTGATTTAAAGCAACTGGCAGCATTTCATTTTGCCTTGAATAAAAGTAAAACACTAACAGTAGGTTGTAATAGGTGATGTGGCATCCTTGGAACTGTTACAAGACCAAAGAGACCCTAATGATCTATATATAGATCAATTTATATGCATACGCAGCAGCGTCCGGTGCATCGCTGCAGGGGAATAGTGGACCTGGGACTGGATGGGGAGACCGGGGAAGAAGGAAAGCTGTGAGAGATGGAGAGAGGACAGAGCGAAGAAGAGAGAGAAGTGAGTAGAGAATCCAGGGCATCCAAAGCATACGCCACCCGTCATTATGATGGGTTTAACTCCTAGTATAATATAATTGAACTTTCCATTTTTTTTTTAAATGGGGAGACCCCACAACAGCCTGTGGCACTCCAGGGGCTAGACATACTAAGCTGTAGGAAAGAAAGAGTGGAGATGTTACCCAAAGCAACCAATCATATTCTAGCTATAACTTTCCTATTACACACTAGAGAATGTCAGCTAGAATCTGATTAGTTGCTATGGGCAACAAATCCACTTTTCCATTCCCGCAGCTTAGTAAATTTGGTCCCAACTGTTGTTAACTAGTCAAAAAATGCACAAATGACATAGGTAAAAGCAGATATCTCAAATAGCATGATGGGATTGGTAGTTTCACAACTATAGTTTAATGGTATTGCCTCACCTGGAATACAGTTTTTGGTTCCAGAGGTAATTTTCAGAAAGATATAAATAAACTAGAAAGTTAAAAACAGGTGGTAGGTAGCTAAAAGGGTGTATTTCCTGTATCACCAAACATGCCCAAAGAGACTACATAAACTATACATGTATATACTATACTACTATATACTATACTAACTATACTACTAAACATGTATAGCTTGGAGTAGAAATGGGAGAGGGGTATATGATAGAGGCCTTCTAATATATGAAGGGATATAACCATACAGGAGGGAAAGGAAGTCAGAGGACATTCACTAAAACTGTGGGGTGGTAAATGAAGAGAAAGTGCGAGAAATGTTACTTAACTGGAAGGCTGGTGGATAAGTAGAATAGCTTCCGATCCAAGGTAAAGTATAAACATGATTGAAGTAAACATAAATATTACATTTATCATATAAAAATAGGGATAGATTATGGTCTGAAATCATCATGTTTCTAGGAATTTCTGATAATAAAATAAACATTAATTTGTAAGAAAATATATGACTAATGATTCACATGTTAGACATAACTAATTAGTATATATTACTGCAGCTATATTGCCATTGATACTGTAGATCTGCATCTATTTTATCATATCTCCTGATATAGTTTATGTACTATGTTGTCCAGAGGGCCTGCTGATGAAGAGTTTATGGCTGAGCCAGAGTTTGAGAGTAAGGGTAACACTATGAGCAAAACTATAATGCAATGTGAGGGATGCTAGGAAACTTCACCTCAACTCTAATACTGTTTTTCACACTTACTCCATAAGCACAAAGCTGTCATCTGCTGGCAGGTTGTTTTTAAACAGCAGTGTTATCGCACCTCTTGGCAGGCATCGAGAGTCCATTAATCTAGGGGGACGGGGCAGTACCTATGTCTTTATACATGTGTACTTGTATAATTAAAACTCTAATATATGTGATTACTAATGTATACCCTATGCATTTTAACTGTTATAATACTGGTAAACGTCATGCTGATAATTTGTAGATGACCCCAATTCAGCATTTTAGTATGTGGAGATTCATGATCAGTCGATTCTGCTGAAAAGCAGTTGAAAAGCATAATTTTTACTGTCTGGATGGCTGATTGGGATTCCAGAATTCAGGTCACTGAAAACTGTAAAACTGCTTTTAATTAAATCAATAGACAAAAATTATAAATTAAAAGTATATAGAATGAAACAAAATTGTACTTATATGTTCTATCGCCTCTATCCCAAATGTCCTATTTTCTTGGAACAGTGCTGAACAGCAGAACCAATGTCATCACATATGCAAGTATGGCGTGAAATAATTAGCCCTAAATTAAAACATCCCAACTTTAAGATATGAAGATCTTTTTCACTATAGTTTGCAATATAGTAAAATAGTCACTGTGTCTGCTCAATGTTCAAGTTGTATAATAACATTTGAAATTTTTTTTTACTTTAAATATAAAAGCACAGTATACATTTCAAATCTTACAAATCATTCTAGCATTCACACTTAAAATTATCAATTTAACAATGAACAAAATAGCTACAATACTTAAGAAAATCAGTGGTATAAATCTTCTGAAGAGAGAGGCTGTATTTGTTTAGCATTACAATAGATATTAACTGCCTTGTTAAGAGAGGAATCATTTTGACCTTGCACTTATATTGCTGTTAATCTGTCCCTTTCTGTTTCAACCATTTTGTCTTTTTTTAGTGGTTTCTTGTTGCCAGGGGCAACCATTCACGACAAATTCAGATAAAAAGAGTAAGCCTCATGTATCAGCTTATAACTGACAGTCTCAGCTTTACAGGTAAATCAACTGAATGAGCTATGAGACCAAGGTTTGAAAATGGGGGAAAAAACAAACTCAGACACACAGACACAAAGGGATAATGAACAATATTATGGTTATTGTGAAAGATAGATTCTATAACTTTAGTGGTTTACACAAGCTAAATAAAAATAAAAACTATTCTAGTAATAGTTAATACATTGCTATTTATTTTAATGATAATATGGATATTGATTTAACATGTTTAGCAACCCTGAAATTGTAAAAACTTATAACTGTATGCCCCAAATAAAGGGAATTAATATTTCATTACAGTATTATAATATACATTTTAAGACAGAATTGCTTAAAATATTGATTTCTTAAAGAGGATTTATACTACAACAGTCGGGGTATTACACATTAAGAGCCAATAACTTAGGTTTTTTAGAGTAAAGCAAAATATACTTGTGAAGATTACTGTACATATATATGAAATTTAGTAAAACAGGTAAAAAAGTAACATTTATAATAAATAGCACATATGATACACTGTGGCTATAATTAAGTGCACAGGCTAAAGTGTAAAGTACAAAATATTGTAACATTCACAGTTTTGTGTGATCAATGTTTTTTATGTTGTTCTATGTGCTAAAAGCTACACTAATTGATATGAACAAAATAAAAGCACATTGTCACAGCATGCTGATGTAAAAAGATATGGCAGTAGTTGTTGTAATACAAAAAAAAATACAGATATTTAAATGGATGGGAATTACTGGTACAGAAAGTTTCTTAATATCAAAGTCCTGGTACAACATGAGTGTTCTTGGATTTGAAAAATACAGTATGCAGATGACGTGATTGGTGACAGTTGAGTCTTATTCAACAGGTTTGTGCTTATTGGAGGTATTCACTTCCAAAACACTTACTGCCATATGCTGTCATTTTACCATCCATTTTATGCTATTGGGCTTGCTTGCTTTAGCGATGTTTTTGAAACATCAGTGTGCATGGTAGACATAGCTATAGTCTCATAGTCATCTTCTCTAGATCGAAAATCACAAAAGTTAAAGAAGAATTGAAGATCTCTCTGAAAGTTTTTGTTGAGAAAACCATAAAAAATTGGATTAACACAAGTGGAGATCATCGCTGTTAGATGGCAAATCAAAAATACCAAGTTATGGTTGCAAATTTCAATTGCTTCATGGTTCCAATCGAACACCAAGTTAAAGATAAAAAAAGGAAGCCAACATAGGGCAAATACCACCACAATGGATAAAAGCATAATATTAATTCTCTTTGTTTCACTGGATCTGTACTTATTGTCTCTTATCTTGTCCATCATGTTGTTCCGTCGTTTTAATCTGAGGAATATCTGAAAGGGAAAAAAACAATTACATTTCTTAACTGTACCTATATTTATGTACTTAAGTACTCTTTCTGTTACATTCCATTATATTGATTTTATATATATTTAACTAGTTTAATTGGGCGCAGATTAAGACTTGTGCTGTCATATGATTGGATCTTCGGGTAAAATATTTAATTAGCACTACCCAGATGTGTTCAATTTCCTACTCACATGGACAGCCTTAACTTCAGACTCAAGTACATGTAAATTCCCTGAACTATGATAGTCTAGAATAGTAAGCATTAAGGGCCGTATGCAGACTACCGGACATATAACATATCCGACCGGTGTTTGGCGTTTTATGTTTTACGACCGGTAGTCTGCATATGGCCCTAAGAGAGAATGTGCACTTGCAATTTATGTAGGTGATTATATTTTTGTAATATTTTCTGGTGTAAGTTCAGTGTCCTGTTAACTAGAGTCTTTTAACATCTCATTTGTTTTGCAAGCCAGAAGTGCACAAGTATTGCTGCACCTCTTTTAATGTAATGTATTAAGGAACCCAGATAGAGCTTCTCTGCTATAGTGCTTCTTTAGCGACATAGTGGGGAGACTAGATTCTAGCCCATTAGTAAATTATAAAAACTATGTTTGCTTATCATTTAGCAGCTGCTGGCTTCCTGCAGAGTTCAGAAAATTGAGCTGACGTCGCCCATTCATATCACAGGATGAGTCATACACTCTCTTTTTAAGACATTGAATGGGTGACTTCAGCTCTATACTCTGACCTCTGCAGGAAGCCAGTAGCTTCTAAATGGTGAGTAAACAAAGTTGTTATGATATCTAAAGCCTCATTTAACTTTCCCAGCAGGTGGGCCCACCATACATGTGATTTCACACCATGCATGGAATTTTTCCCTGTTTTGGGAAAGATTTCACTGAGTACAACTCTACTTCTTATTATTATTTATCATTATTTACAATTTTCTTCATATTCAACCTTTTTTCATACATTATAGTAAACATATAACAATGTAATATATATTACAGTATACATATAAAATGCTTTATCCTTTTTATCACCTAATGTTTCATACTTTTCCGAATAACCTCATACTTTATTCATAATCCTTTGCATAAATATTTTTAATACTTGTCTTTATTTTTTGTACACACTATGGGCTAGATTTACTAAACTGCAGTAAAGGAAAAGTGGAGATATTGACCATAGCAATCAATTTGATTCTGGCTCTCACTTTCCTATTACACACTAAAGAATGTCAGCTAGAATCTTAATTGGTTGCTATGGGAAACATCTCCAATTTTCCTTTTCCACAGCCTAGTAAATCTAGCCCTATGTAATTTAATGAAATATATAATGACCTGTGAACTTCATAGAGCCATAGGGGCTAAAATCAATGAGTAAATAACAAAAACAATAAAATAAAGGATATAATGATGTGCCAAAAACATTGCTTAAAGAGCAAGAGAGTGAAAGCATGAAAGCAAGAAGATGAAGATATTGGTGAAATAAAAGAAATTAGTCAATAATTGAAGGCCTTTGTATTTAGGGAAAACCTGATGCAGCATTAGCTGAAAACTCAAAAGAATGGAAAACACAAGGACCAGACACAAATCATGATCACTGACTATCGAAAAAAGTACAAAGTTGTTTATAGTTAAAATATGGAGAATGTTAGTAGAATGATTACAGATTTTGTCTATAATGAATGTTAATTTTTAAGTGAACGACTATGGTTTATAAAACAGAAGTCAAAAATTGCAATAGTGGACTATATTAACATCTAAAAAAAACATCAGACTATAGAATATAAACATGTTACCTTAGTATAACACACAAAAATAAAGCTAAGCGGTCCAAGGTACTGTACAACAAATAGCAAAGTTGTATACGAAAGTCTGAATTCTTCCTTTGGGAATTCTGGTATGCATACGTATTTTCCAAGGTATGCGTCAATGCTTATATTCCGGAACGGTTCATCAGTTAAAGAACTGTACATCATAAAAGGCAAAGAGCCAGCCATGGCTACAATCCATATTGCTGTGATTCCAACACAAGCATGTCTATTATTCGGCCTCCACCCACGAGGATTTATAATCAGTTGATGACGCTCTACAGCGATGAGAACTAATGAGAAAATGGAGACCGTCACAGAGACACACTGAATGTATTCATTTAGTTTACACATAGCCTTTCCAAAAATCCAGTGATCCATGAGGGTGTAAACCAAAGTAAAAGGGAGGCACATTATTGTTGCCAGAAGATCAGAAAATGAGAGATTAACAATGAGAATATTAGTAACATTGCGCATTTCCTTTTGTTTCAATATAATAATAATAAGAGCCAAATTTCCAGAGAGTCCAAGTATCATAACTACTCCATAGGCCAATGATAAGGTAAATATTATTGCCAGTGGTAAGCCACAGTCATCCTCAGTGGGTGTTCTACTGGTACTATTATCTGAAAAGGGTGAATACATGGACTGATTACTGAAATCTATTGAGAAATTCATATTGAATGCTTTGTCCACAGAAAAAAAAACCTTCAATAATAAAAAAAAAAGATAATAGAGATGAAGATTCTTTAATGCAGCAAATCAGATTAAAGTGTAGTGTCCATTATGCAGAAGGAATAGATTGTCTAAGTATTCATAGTAAGACCATGTGAGGAAAATCTGTAGAAAAGAAAAAAGAACACATTTATATTAAACATTCTCCTTTCATATAGATTAATACAATTTTAGAGTTGGTTATATACTACAAACGTGTCTATATATACTGACGTGAATGAAAAATCAGTTATAACCTGTAAATTAAAACATGTATGGCATAACAAAACGTCTGTTAGTCCAAAAATATATAGAGTCCCAAGTAATGAAACGTGTAGGAGTTGAGCTGAGTTATTCTGGCTTCTTGTTTAACAGCAAATAAGGAGGATTTTTAAACATTGTAGTCTATATACTGAGGATGCCAAGATGCTGGTAGTGTGTACATAAGGTTTGCTTGCTTGCTTGCTGACTGTATGTTGTATTTTAAACCTCTTGTGGTTTTACAAGACACCTCTCTGGTAAATATAATCTATTGTGCCGGTAACCAAGACAGTTCCACTACATTACCGTATGGAGGGTAATAGAGGTGGTCTGGATTACCAATTGGTATGGATAGCTTTTTCCTATCTCTATAAGGGTGGTAAAATGATTGCTTGCAAATCTGCCAATTTATTCTGATATAACTGCGATATGTTGACTTTTCATGACTGCAACTATGTTTGCTTTGTTATCTGGTACCCATATCTTGGCGATCTTAGACTGTCACCTAGAAAAGGCCTGGAGGGAGTGCGGCACCAAGATGAGCTGCAGCCAGGCCTTCCTTTTTAATCTGGCCCATTAAAAAAATGATCCAGCTAACGAGATGACCAATCGCCCAGCTGGATGGCCGTGCAGCCTATCACTTATGCACCTGCAGCTCTGTTTACAGGTAGGTCCGTGGTTGCTGCTCTCTCACTCATAAGCAAAATGGCCATGTCTAGAGCTGCTGCGCATGCTCCTTCTCCGCAGCTCCCCTCGTGAACGTCCATTGCAGAGTCAAGAGTGCAGACGTGCCAGGAGCTGGTCAGGGAGTTAAGTTCAGGTGTTTTCTTTCTATTTCTGCCCTCATCTTTCTGAATAAGCTGGTAAGTTCTAAGAGAAAAGCTATAAATAAGAATAGAGCTGATGGGCTTAAGCAGTATACAATCGATAGTCCATAGCTGATGGGCTTAAGCAGTATACAATCGGTAGTGTATTATAATTTGTTGACGGACATATGTAAGTTACTACAAACTGATCTCACAGATATTAAACTATGCAAAATCAGTCACTGTGAAATGCACTAAAGTAGTGGTCAGACAATGATTATCCATTATCCATTATCTCTATGGTTTTACAGCTGGTAATTTTTTAGTCTGGATTTTGCAATTCTCTAATTGCTAACAGACTTTGTAATTTGCAGCTACTTACAGTATCTGTCTCTGTGTTTGCTATTGCTGTTACCCTTCATTTGGCCAAATATATAAATCCTGCTGTTCTGAGCATTACCACTTTTTATACTTCTTCTGCTTTGCCAAGTTCTAGTACCAGTGCTGCTCTACTCTGCCTCAGGAGTACTACCTAAATACTACATTTGCAACTTTCAGCTTGACTGACTTTGACTTTGTCCTGTGCCTCACTATACTACAGAGGTTCCCATGACACCCAGATATGGAGGGAAAGGGGAGGAACCCAGAGGGGTTGCCAGTCCAGGCGGCTCTATTTTGAACATGATACATCCGCTAGGTGAATGATTTTTGTTTGTTTATTTTAATTTCAATAAAACTAGCTGAGGCATTTTGTACCCTGCACGAGTCTGCTGTTGTTTTGGGGAAAATGTTCTTCCATCTATCTAGGAGGGGTGTGTGGCTCCGGTCCGAATGGCTGATTTTCGGACCGGTCATTCCTCCCCAGCCAGTTGCGAACTGGCTGGGATTTCGATTGCATATGCCTCGAGGAGGCATTGCAATCGATCCACGGAGCACCGAGCTTTCGGTGCTCCAAAAAGTGTAAAAAAAAGTCCACCACTACTTCCCCTAACCCTCCCCTCTTACTAGCCTAACCCTCCTTCCTGGCAGCCTGACCCTAACCCTCCCTTACTTGAAGCCTAACCCTAACCCACCATCTCCCGCAGTCTGATCCTAACCCTCCCTCCCCTGCAGCCTGACCCTAACCCTCCCTTCCCTACAGCCTGACCCTAACCCCGCAGAAAGAGTTGACTCACCTGCCCACTAGGTCTGGAGAGCAGCGGAGAAGGTGCGGCGGAGTGATCTCTTCTTTCCGAAAGTGAATGAGTGAGTATGCCGAACATACTCACCCATTCATAAAAAAAAAAAGTGTAAGTATCGGAAAAAGGGACATTCGAAAAGTAACTTTCGGATATCCCTTTTTCGGAAGCCAGACTTTCTAGCCAGAGATTGCAACTGATCTAGGAGAAGGCTTCTCACTATTTGTCTCATCACAATACATAGAAAGCAATTGGATCATTCCGACACATGGAAAACATAAAACGGGTTCTTAAATGAAACAATAAAAAGCATAATAAAGTCAACGAATCAAGATGTCTCTGAAATTTAAACAGAATAAAATGAGATAAGTGGAAGTTCATTGCATTTATTACAAAATCAAGTTGGATGTTAACTGATGTTATTGACTTGACAATTATTAATGCTCTTTATTATTTAATTTATATACATTCTATTGTCATATTTATATGCATATTAATTAAATGTTTCTTTTAAACCAATTTCTTTCTATGCCATAACACAGCCTTTGAAATTGAGTTTAGATATTGTTGATATTGTTGTTAGTGTCAACTGTGTAGTTAGTGTAGCATTGTTTCAATTTATCAACCTTTTGTATAGTATTAAGATTTTTGGCAACCTTTGAGCCAATAGAAGCTTGAGTTCAAGGACCTGATTCATACTTAAGAATGCTTCCGATTTTTAGGTGTATATTTAAGAACGGCGAAATGCGAATGCGTAGTAACTTTTTCATACGCTATTTGCATTGGACTTATGTTGGCAATTTCCGTGCTTCGGATTTTAGGTGTGTTTTTTTAAAAACGGATCGACTGCGCAAGTGTAGTAACTTTTCTACGCTATTAACGTTGGACTTAAGTGCGTAAATTACATACTTATGCACTGCGCACCTAAAGTCTGTAGGTTTGCAGTAACATACGCAGAAATGGGCGTTCTATGAATAAGTAAATAGGAAGATACGCAGAAATGGATGGAGGGAGGCATTTAAATCACAACGAAGGTGCGGTTATGCAGTTAAGTTCCTAAATAGACGCCCTACTCATTGAAAACTACAGTTAAGGGAGCCCTATGGCACTCGTAATTAACATAGGAACCTGAAAACCGGGGGAGTGGCGAGGGAGTTTCATTGCTATTAATTGCGTATATTTAGGAACCTATCGCGTTCTTAAGTGTGAATCAGGTCCATAGTTATTATTATATTGAGAGAATTTTATGAATTTTAGGAGTTTTGAATGTAACCACAAGACATATAGGGTTATGTAGTTTTTCAAACATTTATCATCAAACCCCTTATTTGTACCCTATTAATAAAAAATGTCCAGATACATTTTTTTCTCAACATAATATATTTAAATATTGTTTTTATTTACGAGCACAGCCTGTAAAAACTCAATTTCACAGTGATCAGCAGAGATTGTTATAGTTACAGAAAAGTAGGTAGGTCAGTGGTCACACAAACACAAATATAAGTGGTATAAAATTTATTGTATTTTGTATGTATTGTACAAATTTACAAAAAAAAAGAATGTACTGCGGACTATTTGCCATACATCTTTTTATTTATAGGATTTAATACAGTTTAACAATGAAATGTGCAAGTCCACACAGTGTATTGCTGTGAAAGCATGTCTGCCTTTCTCTCATTCTCATCGGTTTTAGAAGTGAGACTAAGTGAGTTGTGTGATAATAAAACACTTCCCTATTATGTTAGTTAATTATACAACCTTGGAAATTGTTTAATGTCATATATTGGCTATACACAATAAATAAATAACATAGCTCTACTAGCATTCATTTAATGTTCTGATTTCATACATTTGTGCCAATGAAGTAAAATAGTCCACAATTATTCCCCAGTTAATTATATACCCAGCGGTAGTGGTAGAATAATAGGTCCTGTTTCAGGAAATCCCCTGACTGGGACAGCTGAATAGGTGGATGTGCTCAGTACCCACAAAAAAAGCATTGACTGTAACTATAAAAAGACTAAGAATACAATCATAATACAAATTCAGACAAACTAATACCACTGGAACTCATTATTTTAATCGGATATAGGATCAGAAAACCCAGTTTAGGTCAAGTAGTTCTTATTATCAAAGTAAAGGGAAAAAAAGATACAAACAAATGTATTAAACTAATAAACACACTAAATATAAATAATGAAACCAAGTGGTAATTATTATTACTTGACCAGACAGAGGTGACTCTGACTTTATAGATTGACTACAACAATTAGCTGATTAACTGAACAAAATTAGAAAGTAAAACTAAGTATAAGTGTAATTATCTTTATAGCAGCAGTGATTAACAATGATTTACATGCAAGCCAGGCCTTACTGTAAATCATAGTGATTTTTTTCTTTCATTTATTCTTCATATTATTATTATTATTTTTATTAAAGTAAACGGCAGTCATTTTTGTATAAAATCCCAGAAACACATCAGGCTGTATTCAGACTTATGATGCTGCTATATTTGGGGATCTAAGCATAGTGGCAACTGGAATCTGATAATGGATCCTCACTGGATCCAGCTTTTCCATATTGGAAACTTATGAACTTATAACTCAGTCCCCCTGCCTAAAAACTTAAAATGTGGATGGTGCAAGAGACTGGATAATATGAAGGGCACTGAGCACACCAAATAGAGGAAGCAATTCCGCTTCTCACCCCATAGCCCCACCATCGAAATGGTACCAGGATGGAACTCAGGATCCAGACCCATCCTGGTAATGCAGCTTAGCAAAAGTGATCATTCCCAGCCTACCTATCATGTATGTATATATATATATATATATATATATATGTATATATATATATATATATATATAGTCCTCTGTCATGGCTGAATTGGCCATTTGACACTTCTGGCAAATGTGAGATGGTTCAGTGGAATGCCAGGCCGGTCTGTAGATTTGCATATCATTAGTAATGTTATGTGCAATACTGGAAATATAAGGGATTGATGCGGCTGTGAAAAGGAGGAGAAAAGTGCGCTGAGTTTTCATCAGTGGACAGTCACTGAGGTAAGCCTTTAACCTTTATGTTTCCTCAGTGACTGGCTGCTGATAGAAAGCTCCGCATGTTTACTCTTACACTGCAGTGTCAAAGCATTTCTCAGCTCCTAGCATTAATCACATAACATCACACCGCTGGATGAAGCAGTGACTAACAGCCGCTCCGCAGGGGAAGAAAAAGGACGCACAGTTTCTCATCAACAACTATTCAATTGTGTAAGTTTTTCTCTCTCTCTCTCTTTCTCTCAGGTTATAAAATACACTATACAAGTGTCATAAAGCAGCATTATGACAGCGTCTTGTTTAAAGTAAAGCTGTTTGACTGTTGATAAAACACTTAAATGTAAAAATAATTAGCAAAATCTATTTTCTTTACTCTGGGAAGTATAGACCCGTAATGTTAGAACCTAGCAGTGTCATCTTCTGGCTGATTATTAAGAACATTTATGGGATCAAATAATATGTAAGTCAGATCCCTTGCTGCAACAACACAGGGGGTAAACTGGCGCCTTTTTTCATTGATGAGATGAGAATTCATATTCATTTAAATTGATTATTATGATAGCACATAAAACAGGAAGTGCCACCTTATGATCATGGCAAAAGGCTAGGTATGCACCTTAACAAACATTAAGGGCAAGATTTACTAAACTTCTCAAAAGGAGATGTTGCCCACATCAACCAAAAAGATTCTAGCTCTCACTTTCCTTGTTTAGTAAATGACAGTAAGAATAATTAGTTTAACCCAATGATGGCTCGCTGTCCTTCTTTGTATACCTAGACCTACCCTTTACTACTTGCACCTAAGAAATTCTTTGGAGAATTATAACAATTCAAAGTAGTTAGTGAAAATACAGTGCTGTATTAAGACATTATTTCTCTAGCTGCTTCAAATAAATCTAATTCAAGATAACTAACAGTAACTCATTTATTCTAATACTAATTTTAAGAGAACTATCTTAGGCAATAAAAAAAAAATTATAATAATAATGGACAAGATTCAGATCTCCGTCCGACTTAAGTGTGCACAGAGACCTGTAAATAGAAACAGAGTGGAGTACACACCCCTGGCACTCCCTCTTTCGGAAGTAATTTCAAATGTAACTGAGAATAAGGGCCTCTATCACATGTCACTGAGAATAAGAGCCTCTATCACATGTAACTGAGACTAAGAGCCTCTATCACATGTAACTGAGAATAACGGCCTCTATCACATGTAACAGAGAATAACGGCCTCTATCACATGTAACTGAGAATAACGGCCTCTATCACATGTAATTGAGAATAAGGGCCTCTATCACATGTAACTGAGAATAAGGGCCTCTGTCACATGTCACTGAGAATAAGAGCCTCTATCACATGTGATTGAGAATAAGGGCCTCTATCACATGTAAATGAGAATAACGGCCTCTATCACATGTAATTAGCGGCCAATGTTATAATTGAAATTTTTCTTAACCTTTCTAAAAGGCCATATTTATGGCACTTCCGAGCTGCTGAAGATTAAGGCCCGGGTTCAGAGTTGCGCTTCCGTCTTTTCTTCAGACAGAAGCGCAGGCAAAATAAGCCTTGCGCATGCTCACAGCGGAAGCGCGCACAGAAAGACAGGCGCAAATGTGCCCATTAGTCTGTGCTCGAATCCGACCAACCTGCGTCAGTGGAACAGGGAGTTCCACAATATTTAAATGAGAATTGGGGTGTGTTTCTCATGTAAATATTAGGTGCTGTCCTGTACCTGCGATTCGCCTCCCCTAGGATAGTGTAAGCGTAAAGAGCAGGTCATCCAAATCTATAAAAGTAAAGTAAAAAAAAATCCTGTAAAAAGAAAATAATAAAAAAAAAAACATATAAACACCTTTACATTTATACCCCATTGAAGGTCCGACTGCGGGTTTGCCAATTAGTGCCCGTTTTTGGTACGGGCCATTCAGAGGTGCGTGTTTCTAAAGAAACACTGAATACCTCTGAATAGGATGTTTTAATGGATCCGACTTATGGATCCGCTAATACTAATACTAAATCAGGGCCTAAGTCTTCTCCATATAATGGTCATTATCTGATAGAAGTATACTTACATAGTTACTGTTGCTATTATCTGTACTTTATATGCATCAAAGCAAAGTAAGATGCATTATCTGAGCCACATTTAAAGATGTTCTAACTCTGACTTGCTGCACTTCCTTTTATGAAACAAGCAAAAATAAATGATGCAATTAACTAGTCAATATTATAGGTAAAGCAAGCACATAGAGAAACCCTGCTTAAATGATGAGTTGATATGGAATAAGAGCATGTTGCAATATCACAGAAACCTAGGAATTTGTCAATTATACACTTAAAAGATTATTTTCATTAAATCCTATTGACATTCTAAAATTATACAATTACATTTCATTAAACCTGTCTGAAGAATAAATTAAATAATGATGCTGCTACTAATTAATAAGTAAATAAATAATAAAGGTAGTTATCCAGCTGTTGTTAAATGATGTGTTTGAAAGCATTTAAAGGGAAACAATCATTTATTTGAAATATGTTACTATTACCATACATATATTACTTATTATTATTGTATGCAGGTGGAAATATTATTAGCACTCTTTTGGAGTTATGTGACTATGATTTTGTCTAGGTTGAGAGCCCTTGTGTTTGTTCATTGTCTTTGGTCTCTGGGTATTCCATCTGTCAGGTCAGCACTGATGACTGCTGACCTGCTGAGGCTGTGTCTGAGACTGTCCAGTCTCTTGAGTCACTGCCCTGTCCTGCCCTTGCTTTCTGGGATAAGGACCTGTCTGCCTTGCGTTCAGAGTCAGCTCCCAGCCCAAGCAGCCTCACAGTGCTACCCAGCCCAAGCCACCTCACAGTGCTACCCAGCCCAAGCTACCTCACAGCGCTACTCAGCCCAAGCCACCTTACAGTGCTACCCAGCCCAAGCCTCCTCACAGTGCTACCCAGCCAGAGCTACCTCACAGTGCTACTCAGCCCAAGCCACCTTACAGTGCTACCCAGCCCAAGCTACCTCACAGTGCTACCCAGCCCAAGTTACCTCACAGTGCTACCCAGCCCAAGCCACCTCACAGTGCTTCCCAGCCCAAGTTACCTCACAGTGCTACCCAGCCCAAGCCACCTTTCAGTGCTTCCCAGCCCAAGCTACCTCACAGTGCTACCCAGCCCAAGCTACCTCACAGTGCTACCCAGCACAAGCTACCTCACAGTGCTACCCAGCCAAAGCTCCTTAAAAATGCGACCCAGCCCAAGCTACCTCACAGTGCTACCCAGCACAAGCCTCCTCATAGTGTTACCCAGCCCAAGGTACCTAACAGTGCTACCCAGCCTAAGCTACCTCACAGTGCTACCCAGCCCAAACTACCTCACAGTACTACCCAACCTGAGCCACCAATGTCTGAATGCCTAGGGATTACAATGTGCTGAATACCTAGGGATTGTAACATTTTTATGAGAAGAGATTGGTTGACAGTCAAATGAAGAAGAAAGATCCAAGAGAATTAGAAGAGAGTTGTGACTTTTAGATTTAGCAGTGATTAAATCATGTATGATTAGCCTGCAGCTTTAGAATTCCCCAACTAGAAAATAAAATATTGAGATAAGGGACCGGATCCAGACCCCCACACGCTTTTCGTACGTGCGGGGTCTGTAGGTCCGAGAGAGAGAGGGAAGTCCACGCCCCCTGTCACTCCCCTCTCTCGTGCAGGCTTTATGGCAGAGCCCCCTCCCACACTGTACACTTTGCATGCTTCCCCCCGTCCGCTTCAGTGGGCGGAGGGGAAGCACATCCCATTTCCACTGAAATGGGACTGGACGGAACAAAGTTTTGTCCGACTGTTTATACGCTAGGGTTACTATAGTGACCCTAGCGTAACATCTGGAGGGCGCATGCCAGTGAAGTCAGGCCACTTATGCACCATGCGTGACGTTATCAGGTCAGGATTCAGTACAAGGTCTGTAGTCTCCATCGCCAAGATTTTACCAAATGAAAACCAGATTCAACAGTCTTCTTTGAAATTAAATTTTTATGTTGAAACAACACAGAGGTCAAAACCTGTTTATAATAGCTGTATTTTGCAGACAGCAATCAGTACACAATTTTGTAATAAACATTTGGAAATTAACTCAGTGGTCTTTTGTGTAGTTGGAGCCTTGACAACTGAAGAACGCAAGTAGCAAACATTGAATATAACTCATTACAGCTTTTCTAGAACAGTTGAAAAGACACCCTGGATATATAATCATTTCAGTTTTAAGTTATTTTATGTGATTATTTCTTGTGGTCTGCAGAACAAACAAAAAACTGAGATTGCTCAAATTGTAAGTGCAGTGTAGACTAGGATAACATAAAAAAAAATAGAATAAAATGCCTCGTACCAAAATGTACCTAGTACATAAAATAGCTACCAGTTTATTTATCTAAAGATGTCTACAGCTAAAAGTAAAAAATGTACTATGCTATAAAGAATATAAAATATAATATAAAATTATTCTGTTATTAAATATTTTATAGAGCTCCAAAACCCAAATGTCAGCTATAAAATCTCTATGAATATACATTTTATGTAGAAATTGGGGTAGATCCAGAACTACGTTTGCAGTACTTTTACTAGCGTAGCGTATTTTCGCGTGCTTACTTTCTATACACTCCCCTAGGCACACCCCTTGAATGTACGAATTTTGGCAAGATACGCTTTTCAAACCCTACCTTAACTTTTGGCAACGTAACCGCAGTGATCTGCACACGTACGTATGGCCAACACATATTTACGCTAAGCACGCCCATACTGTACACTTTAAATACAAGCCCCCGCCCACTTAACGTATTTCAGACGTATTTTGGACTCACGTAAAATTGGCACGCCCACACGTAAGTATTTATGTGACACATACGTGAATGGCCCATACGTTCACAATTACGCTACGTTACTGAGCGTAATTTCTATGGTGCACATGCGCAGTACTTGCCAAAAGGCGATTTTACGTCTCCGCCACACGTAAATTCGCTCACAATCGTTGTTCTGGATCTGGCCCATTATTTGTAACGTGGACCATAAATATTTGTAACCAGTATCTTATATTTTTTTATTTAAAATAAAATGAATAAAATAACATAGTGCCCCTAACTTACCAGTGAAATGCTCTGTTTTAGTAAATCTGAATCAGCAATTTGTGGCAATCAGCAATATGTAGATTGTGGTGATTTACTGGAGAGCAAAATCTACTCAACAGTACATGAACTAATGCCATTGCAGAAGTTGCATCAATTCCTGGTCATTCCAGGCCACACGACTGCATCTGAAGCTTATCTTGTTTCAGCATTGATGAGTGTTGATGTCTAACTAATAAATCTCAATTTCAAAAGAGCACAACATGGGCTTTACTGTGCATTGACAGACCCAGTGCAAGGCTTCCACTCAAACTTGGATCTATAAATGCCTTGTTTAACATAACAGTTCTGTGTGAACCATGCACTAATGTATAATATAAAGTGTTATAGAATAGAAATGTGGAACAATGGGCCGGATCCAGACCTACGTTCCCTTTACGTATCAACGCGTAGTGTATTTACGCTATTGTAATTACTATACACTCCTCTAGGCACTCCCCTCGGTCGTACGTACTTTTGCCGTTTTACGCTTTTCAAAGCGTAACTCCTGTCGGCCATAATGGCTGCACGTACTTACGCGCCTAAGCACGCCCACACTGTATGATCTACATGCCTCCCTTCGCCTCCGAAGAGTAATTACGGGTGTCATATGGCTGGCACGCCCCTTTGTTCGTAGCAACAATCTTGATACTAGGATGGTGCGTACGTTCAGAGTTACGTACAAAACATCTGACGCGCCCATGTGCAGTACATACAAAATAGTGATTTTACAACTGCGGCTAGCGTAAATATGCCAGCAGACGTAGCTCTGGATCTATGGGCAACATCTCCACTTTTCCAAACGTGCAGCTTAGTAAATCTGGCCTTTAGAAGCTATAGGAAAACCTTGTTGTGTGAAGGAGGGTTTTCCCCAGAGAAAGTGCATCTCAAGAAAAGAGATTGTGGAGTGTGAGTGAGAGATGAGATCTTGGGCTTCATCCTCATTTAAGAAAGACAGGGGACTTACACAAACCTCTTGCATAAGTTCCCTTAAAATGAACATCTGCGCATGCGTGCACTAAATGTTGCTATACGGATATCCTAACTCACAGAACTGAGTTCTGTGTGCTGGGAGATGCGGAGGCGGGGTGGCACTTGTCTTTCGCATGCCAAATCCGCAGGGAGATCAGTGGCGATCAGCAGTTAAGAGAAGTTAAGGCAGGGTTCTAGACACATATGGTACAAGATGTGATATAAAGGGAGATGCGGAGGCGGGGTGGCACTTGTCTTTCGCATGCCAAATCCGCAGGGAGATCAGTGGCGATCAGCAGTTAAGAGAAGTTAAGGCAGGGTTCTAGACACATATGTCCCCAGCTCATGACACACAGTCTGATATCCAGGGCTTTCTCATCATCACCTGTGTCAATCCCAATAGGATCAGCACAGGAAACCTGAGCCATCCCATTATCAGGTCAAATTAGTCCTTGCCATTCACTGCACGATTATTGGTGTGATTGCTGCATAGTGTGTTGCCAGCTTAGGAGTCAAACACTTATTAAGTCTATATGGTGTCCTTGGCAAGATACTGGTTCATTTTCATATGTTTATCAAAAAAATAAACCCATGTTATACATTTTTTTTATTATTATTATGTTATACATAAAAACTGGTTACATCCAGACATTTTCAGTGTTCCTGACCCTGGGCAGGGGCCTAGGTTCATAAATGGGTGATCCAGCTTGTCAGAGGCAGAACTAGCAAGTTGTGGGTCCAGGTGCAAAAAATATGCTTTAGCCCTGATGATATCCAAAGTAACCTGGTGGGGAGCTTCAGCAGTGTGGTGATGATGGCTGTGGGCCCCTGTATCAGCCCCTGCACCTGTTGCACCAATGGTAGTAGAATCTCCCAACAGCACAGAAAAGATTTATCAAACTTTTTGTGGATGTTTATTTATCTACTGTGCACAGTATCTCAGTAAAGGAGGTGTTGTCCTTACATAAGTTTGAGCAATGTATTTAGCGTGCATCTCCGGGTGAAAGGCTAATCAACTGTAACAAAATCAAGTACTTCCAACTGAATGGCAACTACTTTGATCTTTTACATTTAAAACAGAGAAAGTAAAGAAATATGCCCCAACACACTGCTCATTAAAGAGAAGCTAACCTGCCATCTTATCTGTAAAATAAAACGTAGAGATATTAGTTACACTGATTTACAAATATATATCTGTCACTTTCAAGGCTTTTCTGCTAAATTGGTCATAACCCTAAACAATAACACTCCTAATGATGGATCACACATCAAGTTTTTTTTACATTTAGAACCTTAAAGTTGCAGGTGGACTGTATTCAAACTTAAGTGTAGAATCTGCGTGCGTATTTTTATGATCAGTTAAACTGCGCATGCCCAGAACCCAAATATACGCACTGAAACCATGGCCGACTGATTCACATATACGGACGTCTGACTTAGAACTGATGCACACATCAGCACAGAAGGAGTTCCGCATGCATGGCTAGAGAGGCAAGACTCTTAATGCTAATGAGCTGCACATGGGCTACTAATGTACAGTATGGGCGTGCCAACAGAGTTAGGACTGATTCACAAGTAGGAGAGCTTTGCGGAGAGTAACATACACATGGGGAAAGTTAAGGTTGCCCTCGACCAGTCGTAAGTTGAAGAACCGAATTGTTTGCTGTGAGGACATGCGTCTTCTACTTACTTTAGGCCACACCCGCTGCGTGTTTATAATCAATGGATGAGTGTTTAAAAATGAAGCAAATGAAGGCTCGAATGACTTATGGTGATCTCATTATTCTTATGCTGATTTCACATTTTGTACAAGACTTTAACCTTGCAAAGTTGCCATTATTTGTGTACAGTTTGTGAAGGTTTAATTACTTAAAATATTGTGAACAAACACCATTATATTTACTTATATTTAACTGTATTGGTTGTTTGTTTTGATTTTTTTTTTTTTATATGATTATTTTAAAAATGTTTTATGAAAGTCTCTATATGTAGTGGATCATTGTATTTCTAACTTCATGCAGTATGCGTTTATGTGTATTGTAAAATATGTCATGATTATTCTTATTTCAAGTTGTATTTTTAATGGTTACTTAAATTACCGATTCACAGCTAATAAAGTCTTTAAGAAAAGGCTATTATGAACTACTTAGCAACTGTATGAATCAATTTTATCATCACATACTGGATATTGGATCATTTTATTGGCGTTTCATTTTATATACATGGTTGGACCTTATTTGAGTGGTGTGCCATTAGTGTAATATTCATTTGTATATTACCAACACCTACAGGAGTCAGTGCAGTGCTTATCTTACACCCATTTTTATATTATCATGGCAACAGAGATTGGTGTTACGAGGCGCCGCGCTCTCACGGCGGCTCACGGTATGTGATCCTGGCGCTCCGGGATCACGCAATCATTGGTGCCAGCAGCTTGCATATGGCTAGTGCTGCCCGCATGTCCTGGTTGCTAAGGCAACCAGGAAGCTTCTCTTCTCCCCGCGCTTCTCACGGCTCTCCTGTTAATTAAAGCAGCTGCCCCTTCCTTCCAGCCATTCATGTTGCAGGGGGCTGGCCCAGTCTTATGTCTGATTGGCCAGTTCCCCTGTAAATAGCTAGTACTGCCTTCCCTCAGTACTGGTTATAACATCCTTAACGTCTCCAGTTTTTCTGCCTTGTGCTCTCTTTTGCCCTTGATTCTTATCTCTTGCCCCTTTGCCTTTGCTCTTAGTCCCTTGTTCTCAGCTCCTTGGTCCTCTGCTCTGCCTCTTTGCTTTCTTGAGTGCCCTTTCAGCCCTGCCTTGTTCCTTGCCATTAACCCCTTGTTTACCAGTTCCCACTCTTATCTCTCTCCCTGGTGTTATTTCCTAGTGTGTAACCCTAGCTCTCTCCTGTGTGCCTGTATTTGTTACCCCTTTGGGGGTACCGCTGTGAGTGGGTGTCCCAGTGAGTCTCGCTTGTCCTGTCTGTCTCGTATCTTTCCCTTTGGTCCGTAGTATTGTTTACTTGTTCCTTGTAGTTCTTCACTAGTCAGTCCCTTCTGACTAGTCTGTTCCCGCTGCCTGCTCGTTCTGCACTTTTGTCCCTCTTTACGTATTTTCCCCTCTATTACGAGTCTGGTTCCAGGGATCACGACCTGTCGTTGGGGCGCAGCCAATTCCAACCCCACCATCAGGGGCAATGGTGAACACCACCTGATGACAAAGACTCCGCACCCAGGTAACCATTCTCGTAACTTCTTCCTTTCTTCTTACAATTGGTAGAACCCTGGGGAAGGTTAGCTGTAGCATTGTTTTTAGCACTTGTTTCATTCCCTATATATAATTGTGAGGTGAGGTCTGCCTCAGAGAATCTGGTATCCCCCACAGGAGCTGACTCCATCAGACAAACAGAACACTGACAGACAGACATAAGACAGGAAGGCTCCACAATTCACTCCAACTGTTTTAGCAGGTCATTCTGTTACAAAGCTGCTTCCCGGGAGTGATGTCTTAAATGGGGTCTCGTCTTAAATTATACAGTGTCCATGGTGGAGATAGGCTTGTGCGGCAGGACACGCAGGAAGTGTCCTGGAAGGCAGCCCCAGGTGAAGCTAAGTACTAATAACCAGACAGGAGTGAAGAGATCAACATTGTTTATAAGTGCAAACAAGGTAATACAAAAAACAGGTTAATACTGAACTAGGAACAACTATAAAAATAATAACACAGGTAACAAGACTAAAACTACAGGCTATAAACACACTACAGAGATAAAATGAATACAAGAGTACATAAATACCAACAGAAGTGAAGACAACAGAGCCGACTAAATCCAAAAACACAAGAAACATCCAGATGCAAAGATACAATGAACAAATTCACCAACTATAACCAAGCCTTTGTGGAATTTGTTGAATCTAGAAAGTAGAGACAGAGGAGTTGAAGAAATGGCAATGGTCAATGTTCGGGGCCAGAGTAATATTACAGGGCCTTAATTGCCTCATAGTGGGCAGCACTCAGTAAGTAGCACTTCTGCCTCATAGCACTGAGGAGAATAAGTTTGATTCCTGGAAAAGGCCTTATACTCGTATATATGGAGTTTGCATGTTCTCCCCGTGGCTGCGGCAGTTTTCTCCAGGTGCTCCGGTTTTCTCCCATATGCCAAAAACATTCATCCTAGCGTATGTGTGTGGTAGGGAGTGTGACTCAAGGGTGGTGAGTGAGTGACAAGCGTTCTCTGTATAATAACTGAAGGGTGATGGGTTAGGGGGAAGTTTGAGAAAAGGTTGTTTCACAGGAAGGGTGGGTGGAAATGGCAGACTAGATGAGCCAAGTGGTTCTTATTTGCCATCAAATTCTCTGATGTATTGTCTTTCTGAGTCCCTGTGAAGTAAGGTAAGTTTTAATTGGAGGGTGTGGCTTAGAATCTGTCACTGAATTTTGAGGGACATCCTTGTCTAGTCCTTATCTGGATGGTATGATGCAATACCCATTTAATACAATTGAAACAGGAGATGAGTTATGAGGATGGTGCCATGATTGCATTGACAGTGTTTGAATGGTAAGTATTAATAATTACTTAAATTATACTAGCCAAGCTCAATGCGGAACAGCAAGCCTAGATTACAGAAGCACACCTCTGATTGGATATCATAAATATAGGTTTCATTTGCACCTAGAGTTCTGCTAAGTATAGTATTTAAAGTTATACAGGTTGCAGGCTCATCCTTAGCTGCAATATTCTTGTCCTATGTAGCTTTGTTATTTCATAACTCACCTGTTTTACAGCCCTTGCTTGCACCTTCTTCAAAGATGTCTCCATCTTTAGACTTTTTCTCTTCTGTTCAGCAGCTTTTGATATATGCACAGGAGACAGTCTGAAAATGATGACACTAAGAGCTTGATATTAAGAAGATGCCTGTCTGCGTTCTCTAGAGACAGGTATATCCTATCTCCTGTAATTTGTGTCATTTATATAATGTCTGTCTTGGGAAAGATTCCATTAAACTAAAATACGTTGGAGATTGAAGTCATAGCGGAAAAGAGAGCAGTTTTATATTATATACATTCATTAAAATATAATATTTGAGTAATTAATGAGAAATTAAAAGCTTTATTATTATTATTATTATTATTATTATCAGGTTTTTATATGGAGTCATCATATTACAAAGCGCTTTACAATTTTAACAATCTGGGTAGTAAATAGACAGTCTGATGATAGAAGTTCCATAGTAAAGCCTATTATTCCTTCTAAATTATCCCCCATACTAGGCCTCTATATAATTATAGAGATCTATTGGGGTAATATAAATCCTTACTATGGAGGATAATTTGAGCCCTAATAAGGAGGACATTTTTTATTTTATTTTATTTTCTTTATTGAGGAGGTTGCAACAATAACAATAGTTTATCACAAATAGTCCACTCATTTGCCCGGCAACACAAGTGTTAGAGTGAAAAAAATAAAACTTGTAAATACAAAACTTATTACAGTATAAATAGCAATTTATATGATATAAGTAATGGGAATATGTGAAAAGCATCACATTAAGGTTCAAAGATAGGTAAACCTGAAGAAAGAAAAAAGTAAATGCAGTGTCAGGCTGCACATACCGAGATAGCAGGAAACAATGATTTAAAAGAATAGGAGGAACGGAAAATAGGTAAAAAGAGTAGAGAGAGAGACAGAGAGTTGTAAAGAATGGAAGTCATATATTTCATCTTGTAGATGTATCACACCTTACTTATAATAGTTTGCATTGTTGTGGGCGTCAGTTTAACACAAATGAAGAGCAATGGAACAAGTTACTGTTGAGGTCCAGTGGTGTAAGTTCTTCCAAGACGGGGCAGGGCACGGCACTGGCATGATGTCATGATGTCACGCAGTGCATTACTGGGAAGAGGTAAGGTTAATCCTTTTTACAAAGCCCACAGAGCTTGGACCCATTACCGGAGCCTTCATAAGCTAAATCCAGGACAGGTCACTGCAGATGGTTACAATGGAAGTGCCCCCATCCAGGCTTACAACCAGAGCTTAGCACTTTCATTGCCTCCGGTACTTCCGCCACTACCGAGGTCATATGTTGTAGAAGTCTTCTGCGGTACCGTGTATAAATAAGGAGTATTAAGAGTTTTATTATGGAGCATCTATAATCAAAATTCCCCATAATAAAGCTCTTTATTGCACCATAATTGTACTCAAAATATCCCATGCAGTATATTGCCTTAATAATAGTGTTCTAGATCATATAGGGCCTGATCCAGACTCCTGCAGCTTTATTAACTATACAATATTTGCATTTTTGAACTCTAAAAGGTGGTGAAGCAAAGGCAGTGTGAAGTCATAACAAACGTCAATTCACCACAAATTCTCCCAGACCCCGTCTGCAACAATTAAAGACTAACTAAAATAAACGTCCAACCTTCACTGGTGCAAAAACAGAACTTATTCCAAGTCCGACTTTAAGAAAATTAACTAACCAAATAGGGAGGGAGGTTTTGGAAAATTGACTCCCTCAGATGTAAGGGGTCACAGCCAGGGGGTCTTACTTTTTACATGCTAGCAATACCACCACCCACAAATCAGTATTCAAGTATCCCATAGGCCGTCCACCCCTCACATCATACTCAGGGTCCAATCCCCAACAACGGGATTTAATGACCCTCAGGTTTAAAGTTTTGTATCCCTTCAGTTACAATTATGGGTTAAAATAGATGCCTGTTATAGGGGATACTTTGAGCACAATTAAGGAGCAAGAACGAGTTACATTTTAGGGAAACACAGAACCATATTAGGGGGGATATGTAGAGATATTATAGGGGCATATATAACATATCTGAATTTTATAAAATTATATTTTAATATTTTTATTTTTTTGTTTTTGTATTTTTTTTGTGTGAAATTATTTGAAATTAATGTCAACATTTTTTCTTATATAAAGACTCACGGGACTCATCTAAAACATGATGAAATGGGGAACTCCATTTTTTTTAAATAAAATTATACAAGGTATAGTAATAGTATGTTATTTTGACTAATATTAATGTTATAAATGTTATTTATTATGAATAATTAAAAAATAGTGTTAAAGTCACAGAGCACCCCCCTTTTTTTAGCTTTTCAGTTTTTTTTTAAAGAAATTAAAAATAAACTGGGCTCCAGCAAAAGCTTGAATTATTGAGATCCAGTTGATTCTTTTGAGTGTGTTATTGCTTGTAACAATTGTATAGGATGATGCTGGTTTGGTATTATGTTTATGTGTCTCTAGTTCATGACATGAATTGTATGTCAATGTGCTTAGTGACTTTTTAATCCTAGTATAACACACTTGTCTGCTCAAAGTTAAGTGCAAATTAAGGTCTAGCAGATACAAATGAGTTTATGAAAAGTGTCCAGTACAAGAGACTTTAACATGTACTAAGTAGTTAGCAGGTAAATGTGTTGTCAGGGAGATCAATAATTGGTAAGACGCCTACCTTTTACAGGCAGTGTTATTCGACACGCCTGTGGCCAGCTGTCTAATGTAAACAGACTATAATGTAAAGTAGACCAGGCCAGCTAAAAGGCAACCACCTGCAATGTTTATATAACCTAGTACCAAAACAACATTTTGAATTCGTTCAGCAAATAAAACTCAGGTTATGGCAAATTACTAAAGTGAAACTTGGACACAGCTACATTTTATCACTGCCCAGGTTGACTAAGTTTGGGCTCAGCTATATAGAAAATGCAAATGTTCTATCTTGCTGTGGGCACTGAAACATCTAGCTACATCTCTGCAATAGTAGTCACAAAAATGCATTTAGACAAACATCATTATCACCATTTTGCACCACGAAACTCATCAAATTTAGTACAACAAATTGACATAAATCAGAGCTTTCAGTCTAGGACTAAGCAGAAGTTTCCTGGACCACAGGTGTGATGGTCATCATTGTCATCACAATAACTTGCAGTAGACTTATAGGGTGCACAGAAGCATTTCTGAAGGCCAAACGTATGTGGACATTAGACAGATCAAGAACCCAAAGTGCCCAATAACATTTGAATTGTGTCCTCTAAGGGCCAGATTTACTAAGCTGTGGAAAGGAAAAGTGGAGATGTTGCCCATATCAACCAATCAGATTCTAGCTTACATTTTCTAGTGTGTAATAGGAAAGTGAGAGCTGAAATGTGATTGGTTGCTATGGGCAACATCTCCATTCATTTTCCTTACCCGCAACTTAGTAAATATGGGCCTGATCCAGAACTACGGCCGCCGCCGTAATTACAGCGAACGTATGCGTAAGATCGGTAGTTTTGCCGATCTGCGCATGCGCAGGGCAGATATTGCCCGGCGTAGCTAAGGAAACCCGTTCCTTAGGATCGGGCATCCCTAACTGTTGCGTAGTTATGGTTGAGGGGGCGTTCCTCGCCGTAACTAAGCAACAGTTAGGCAAGGAAGGCGGGGGTAGGTAAGGTAATGAGGGCGGGAGGACGGGTTTGGCCCCTTACGCTTCTGTGGTCGGCGTAATTATACACTGTTATGCCGGCTGAAGTTAGGGTTGCCTTCAGCCGACGTAACAGTGTGTAATTTGACGGCGTAACAGTGTGTAATTACGCTGGCCACAGGGGGAGGGGGGGTGTCAGGGGGAGTGCATGCCGATGCGCTGTGCGTTAGTACACACAGCGCATCGGTGTGGTTCTGGATCAGGCCCTATGACCCTAAGAGTCACAGATTGGATGTGATTTAACCAATTTATAAATAATGTAGTTTGTTTTGAAAATGAGTAAAAGGAAAATAAATAAATGTCAGTGTTAAAATTGTATATACAGCAGTGTGATAAATCCAGCAAAGCCTTAAGACTGGGTTTGAAAATATACATCAATGTACTATTGCCCGCTAAGAGTGTATGTATTGTAAATGCAATGGAGGCTGACAAATATGCATACCCTCCAACATTTTTATTATGGAAAATAGGTACATCTGGGGGGGCGTCTGTGAAGGGGGTGTGGCTTGTCCCATGAAGGGGCGTGACTTTAATATGCTCTTATTTGCATGTATGATAAAGTGTAAAATCTAATTTTATATCTTAACATATGAGCTAAGAACTCACAGGAGAGTCTGTCCCTGCAGCTCTGCTTTACTGATCAGATGCTGCAGCCTGGAAGGTGAGTATAGGAGGGAGGGAGCTGCTCGGCCAGAATCTGGTAAAGGAGCCCTTTTAGCCGGTACAGACCATTAAAAAACGGTACTGTGTCTGCTAAATAGGTACAGTTGGAGGGTATGAATATGCATTGCTTCTGAATTATAACATAAAAAGAAATACTTGGTTGCTTGCTATGGATTGCAATACTGAATTCTTTAATACATGAAAATAGAAACATTTTCATAGTGAGGCAGTTATTACATAAAAAAAAACAGACTTCTTCCCAAAGCTATAACATACATTTTATAGTTTATAATTTGAATATTTGTTTATTAATTTACTCAATCATTTAAATTTGAAATCCTCATATAGGACCGGATCCAGACTAACTGCACCGTTGTGGTCTGAGCACAGCAGCATCAGGTGAAGAGAGGCAACTCCCCTTGCTCGAAAGGATTACCATAACTTGACCTCTATCTTAAAACTTCCACTACATCCTACAGAAAATGAGGATGCATCAGAAGTCTGGATAGTACAGAGGGTGCTAAGTACATCCTCTCTGTACTAGTTACACCCGCCACATCTCTCCCCACTGTCACATACACTTCCAGTAAAGAAGTCTGGATAGTACAGAGGGCACTAAGCACACCCTCTCTTGACTAGTTACACCCACCACATCCCTCTCCGCTGTCACATATACTTCCAGTACAGAAGTCTGAATAGTACAGAGGACACTAAGCACACCCACCTGTACTAGTTACACCTGCCACATCCTTCTCTTACATATACTTTCAGTTCAGAAATCTGGATAGTACAGAGGGCACTAAGCACACCCACCTGTACTACTTGCACCCGCCCAGGGGCGTTTTAAGAAGTGAGGGGGCCCTTGTGTAGGATTTGTACATGGGTTCCCTCCCCCCTTACCCTGAAGTAAGACTGTCCCGATTTGGGGACCGCAAAAGGGGTGAAAACTAATGGACACTTTAAGCCCTGCCCATTTTTCGGCCCACGAATCGGGACAGTCCTACCTCAGGGGAAGGGGGACCAATTCGACATCTATTTCTTCACTCCGGGAGATCTTGTAGGGATGAAATAGATGTCCCCCCTTCCCCTGCCAACCCTGATGTACATAGACTTAGGTGCAGGATGAATGCCACAGGGCCCCCTGTTCTGAGGGGCCCGTGTGCACTGAACACCCTGCACCCAATATAGATATGCCTATGCACCCACAACATCCCTCTCCACAGTCACATACACTTCCAGTACAGAAATCTGAATAGTACAAAGGGCACTAAGCACACCCACCTGTACTACTTACAGCCGCCACATCTCTCTCCACTGTCACATACATTCCAGTACAGATGTCTGGATAGTACAGAGTGTGCTAAGCACACCCACTTTGTAATAGTTACACCCGCCACATCCCTCTCCGCTGTTACATATACTTTCAGTACAGAAGTCTGGATAGTGTTACGACTGAGCGGGTAGAACAATCCGACAGGCAGTGAGACTCTGTACTATTCAGATTTCTGTACTGAAAGTGTATGTGACAGTGGAGAGGGATGTGGTGGGTGTAAATAGACCTGGTTTGTAAGGAAATCTGATATGAAATTTCCTAATAAGATCTCACGTCGCCTGCTGCTGCACTAAGCACACCCACCTGTACTATTTACACCTGCTACATCCCTCTCCGCTGTTACATACACTTTCAGTACAGAAGTCTGGATAGTACAGAGGGCACTAAGCACACCCACCTGTACTACTTACACCCGCCACATCCCTCTCCACTGTCACATACACTTCTAGTACAGAAATCTGAATTGTACAGATGGATAGTACAGAGGGCACTAAGCTGTACTACTTACACCCACAACATCCCTCTCCGCTGTTACATACACTTTCAGTACAGAAGTCTGGATAGTACAGAGGGCAATAAGCACACCCACCTGTACTATTTACACCCACCACATCCCTCTCCACTGTCACATACACTTTCAGTACAGAAATCTGAATAGTACAGAGTGCACTAAGCACACCCACCTGTACTACTTATACCCGCCACATCCCTCTCCGCTGTCACATACACTTCCACTACAGAAGTCTGGATAGTACAGAGGGCACTAAGTACAGCCACCTGTACTACTTACACCCGCCACATCCCTCTCCGCTGTCACGTACACTTCCAGTACAGACCCAGAGGATCCATATACATAATAGGTCATGTAAGTATGATAATATTAGGTTATATATAAGTGATATGTGTACAATAATATTCTAAATGTAAAGTGTGTATGTACACACAATGGGCTGGATCTAGACCTTGTTAAGTGCATAAACTTAGTTACTCCTGGGCTAAACCGTGTTGATTGCAGGGGAGTCATATTTCATCTGTTGCAAACAGTATTAATGTTGAGAGGTGATGCTTCCTATTCCAAGTGTAAATAACAGTGTGCTAGTAATGCTGGTCAGTATCTGTGTGCAGTAAGCAATTTAAAGATATATCCCTGCATGCAAAGAATACAATTAACTTGGCTCCCCCTGAAATCAACATGGTTTAGCCCAGGAGTAACTAAGTTCATGCACTTAACAAGGTCTGGATCCAGCCCAATAAGTCTTTTTATGCCTCATCAGTTGGAGAGACACAAGTTGTCTACATCTGGTACACATTTTTATTGAAAACAAAACAGTACAGTATTTAAACAACTATGATTAGTACCACTTAGTACCACTTAATACTAGTAACTAATACTAAATATTATTATTGAAAATCCTATGTATGTACTGTTTATAATAATGATCTCATATATATATATATATATAT
>WWET01003459.1:112003-128195 GCA_011038615.1 Limnodynastes dumerilii | reverse complement strand
CTGCACAAGGATGGACGGAAGCTGGAGTTAGTGCATCAAGAGCCACCACACACAGACGGATCCTGGACATGGGCTTCAAATGTTGTATTCCTCTTGTCAAGCCTCTCCTGAACAACAAACAACGTCAGAAGCCTCTTACCTGGACTAAAGAAAGAAAGAACTGGTCTATTGCTCAGTAATCCAAAGTCCTCTTTTCTGATGAGAGCAAATTTTGCATCTCATTTGAAAACCAAGGTCCCAGAGTCTGGAGGAAGAATGGATAGGCACATAATATTTTTTGTCTGTCTCTTAATGAGGCATAGCCACGATCTTTATAAATGTATGAAACAACCTTAATAAAATTACTGATAACTTGCATGTAATGAGTCTATATAATATATAAGTTTCACCTTTTAAGCTGAATTACTGAAATAAATGAAGTTTTGCACGATATTCAAATTTTTCGAGTTTCACCTGTATATGGTAAATTAAATTACAAGTGTGTGTGTGCATACATGATTTGATATAATTACATATGTGTGTGATGGCTTTATATAATTACATACATGTGTGTGTATAGATATATGGCTTTTATTAATTTGTGTGTGTGGAGTTTCACCTTTTAAGTTGAATTACTGAAATAAATGATGTTTTGCACGATATTCAAATTTTTCGAGTTTCACCTGTATATGGCTTTCTAAATTACAAGTGTGTGTGTGCATACATGATTTGATATAATTACATATGTGTGTGATGGCTTTATATAATTACATACATGTGTGTGTATAGATATATGGCTTTTATTAATTACAAATGTGTGTGTGCATATATGACTTTATATAATTACATGTGTGTGTAACTACATATTTGTTTGTGTGTGCATATATGATTTTATATAATTACAATTATGTGTGTAACTACATATTTGTTTGTGTGTGTACGTATATGATTTAATATAATTACATATATGTGTGTGAATGTGTGCATTTATAGCTTTATATAATTACGTGTGTGCATATATGATTTTATATAATTATATATGTGTAGGTGTGTGCATATATGGCTTTAGATAATTACATATGCGTGTGTGTAGTTATATAGCTTTATATATCTCTATATATGTGTGGGTATTTTGATACATTGATATTTAACTTAATCTGTACAGTGTATATATCTACACACATGCACACAGGTCGGACTATCTATCTATCCATCTATCTATCTATCTATCTATCTATCTATCTATCTATCTATCTATCTATCTATCTATCTATCTATCTTTTCAGATAGACATATATGTCTATATATTAATGAACAGAGATATATATAAATATATATAGAGAGAGAGTGAGAGAGAGATGTACATTTATTACTATGTATGACTAAATTGATGTAATAGATATATAAAAATGGGGGGCTTATGAGTTACAAATTTGTGTCCTCCTCCAGACACCTGAAGAAAAAGAAGGAAAGCAAAAAATCATATTTTTATATCTGTATTGTGTAATGTATGTAGATATGTAGATGTGTGTCATAATTGTGTTCATGAACAAAGAGACTGCCCACCAAACTATTTAAAATTGTTGTATTTTAATAATTAACTTTTCACCTGCAGAGTAGTCTCTGCTCCTTGCAGTGCAATGGCGCCTTCAGGCAAGTGACGTTGCAATGCTGGAAGAAGATGAGAATCGCTGTGTCTCTGCAGTAAAAGACCCATAACTTGCAGTCTCAGCTGCTTCCTTTACTAGGTGTCTGCTTCAGACTGTCAGCAAAAGACGTGGCCGTACCACTTTTGTAACCAGTGTAGCCATGCAAGTAGTCAGAACCTCACATCAGGTGCCAGGGCTGATTTTTAGTCCCAGTCCAGCCCTGTGTGTGAAAAATAATACAAATATTTATTTACTCACAGCTTGGAAGTCCTTAATCTTGTGGTGGCTTGATTGAAGCTTTCTGGATCCTCCGTTTGGAATGGTGACCGGAGATGCTGCAGACATGTCCTCTTCTTAATGTGTCCCACTGCTAATGACAGATTTTTCACTACAGGTCCCTTATATATAACCTCTGACAGTCTGCAGTAGCCCTGGCCACATTAGCATGCTGGCACTTGTGGTACGACAAGACGCAGCATGCCCTGGCAGACATGGGCATGCTGTGCCTTGTAGTATCAGAAACGACAGCATGCTAAGGGTTAATGACTAGCCAGAGCACGCCACGGCATGTATTTAAACATTAGAGAGGCCTCTTTTTCTTTTCATAGAATTTAGGGGGGTTTTTTTAAGTACACATTTTAGGCTGGGTTTTTTTTTTAAGTAGGTGAAGATTTTAACAATATTGACATTCACACCCAGCTATTTTTTCTGCAATTTTTCAGCAATTTTAATAATTGACGGTTTGTAAATCCGGTAATTTGTATGTTTAGACTTTTCAAAATCACGATTTTGAAAAGTCACCATTTTGGGTGATATTAAGGCGATTTGGCTTTAGTAAAAAAAACACCCCTAAGTAAATCCGGTCCCTATAGTCTTATTGGGTGCCCCCTGTTCTCCCTGGGATAGCACTCACTTTACTATGGGGGGGGGGCGATTTGCCCCCTTAACACACTCTCACCCCTGTACAGGTTGTGATACAAGTAGAGAAATGTTTGAATTAGGTTCTTAATCATTTGCACCCTTCCAAGGCAAAAGTATAATGCCTTAACCTGACAAGGACTTCAATACGTAAAGAAATATTCCTTGGAAAGTGTTGAATACAAATAAATTGCAATGATAACCTGTTTGCTGTTATAATTGTGGAACTTTTTATAAACATGGTATGGAATAATATTTAGCTGAAAAGGTAATTTACAATTATAACAGCAAACATGTTATCATTGCAATTTATTTGTATTCAACACTTTCCAAGGAATATTTCTTTACGTATTGAAGTCCTTGTCCGCATTCATTCCCTGCCACAAATATGGGGCCAATACTATTTTAGAAGCAATTTAAGCTATCAAAATAATATTGACAGAGAGGAAACTGCAAAAAATGGAAAAAATATTCAAGAACCACACACATTACGCACTATTCCCCTGTGGCCCTAGTGCTAAATCATCTAATGGTGCCTCCTCCTGTATACTCCTCAACCCCAGATATAATCTGGTCATGTTGCAGTTTGAAATAATATCTCTGAGATGTTATGGAATTAGTTAAACAGTTTTGAGACATATTTGGTTCATAATGAATTTAACATGAGCCAACATTATTGTACTAAACTAGTCACTTATTTACAGTATGTGACATGCCAGCATCTAACATTTCTGTTGTTGATAACAATAGAATTATCTTTTTGTGGGGCTATAGGTGTTTATAGTTTCAGTTCTCCCAGATTTACTGTAAGTAAATTATTTGAAGTTTTCCAAAGGGTGTCAAGAGTGCACCAAGGGGAAGTTTCAGAGATCCTGGAAACCCCCACCGCTAGGAAAGTTATATTACTCTCAGAGAATTCTGTGCTTTTGTAAAAATGTATTTCATTCTCTGGTCACTAGACATCACCTTCTCCAGCCTGCTCCATCTTCTTTCTGCTCACTGTTTCTCAATCCCACCTCCAAACACCGCAGAGGACAGTGACTGATCAAAGGAAATAGGAGCCTCTGTCTCAGTGAGTGCTGACTAACATCTCCTCTTTGCAATGGTCATTTCCAATCCATGTCACGCAAAAGTCCTCCTGAATGTTTGATCTGTGCAGTCACTGAGCTGTCATTCAGTATAAGAGGGATCTTACATGCACAATTCCAATGTAATACTTCCAAGTCAGGACTGTTATATCATAAATGAGCATTATGACTTTATAGGTAGTGTAATAAAAGGTTTATAATACTTTCTGTTATTTAGTGCTTTAATCCAAAAAATGCATTCATTATTGCAAACTCTTTTTTGTATTCAGTTAGTCAAACCATTAAAATAGGACAGACAGCATACAGTATATATATTACTCTTTCTAAATTAATCAAATATATTTATATTAGTCATAACACAATATTGCTATTGGTGTGGGCCTTACATAGCGTTATTTTAACAGAAATGTCCTAAAGATCCTATAAGTAGTAAAGTAATAATCCGTAAAGGCAGTACAAAAGAACATCCCAATGATAGCTCCCAACATTTCATGAAAGTTCAACCCAAACTCTGCCCACAAATCACCGTATTTTGTCAAATCCCACCCACTTTCCTGTAAGCTCCGCCACTTTTGTCTATAAATCGAAACAGTCCCCACCTAAATCGGGATTGTTCGGGGATAGACCAATGTCCATCGAAGTTTATGTCTAACTACCATAGATCTACCATGCTATATTTACATTATGCATATTCCTGCACAAAGAAATATACCTGAAATAACTAGGGTAGGATAAGGCAATGTTAATATATTAGTAGTTACTCTTGCACACTTCTAGGTAACAAATGTTATATATAGATTGCAGATTAATAGATACCTACATTACAAAAGCACAGTTCCCAGTATGGTTAGTAGCAAAACCCTTACACTTTCCTTTTAATTGATAGGCTTGTTCAGCATCAGTGTTAAATAGATTTGTGGTTGGTTTCCTGAAGCTGTTAATAATTTCACAAGAAATAAAAATAATAATAATAATTAACAAGATACAACAGAGCGCCATTATACATACAAGTCAACATCTTAGAAGGAAGATGTGGTGAAGGAAAGAAGTGAATAAAACATTGTACTTAGCATACATGGTGTAATCGGAACCCCTAGTGGTCATACTGGGTACTTGCATATGAATTATTGGACTGTGTGTATGGGGGTAAATAGGAGTAGGAAATGGATCTGCCTGATGCATTACACTCACAACTGACTGGTGGGCTCCATTGCACTATTGCATACCTGACTATGGAGGGCACTATGGAGTGGAAAAAAGGGTAATATGAAATCATGCTTCACACTGTTCTTATCATCTGAAATTCTAGCATGTCATCTAGCTATCATCAAAATATTGTACAACTTATGGAACTTTAGTAAGTATATGTATAAATATGTTCCAGCAGCCAGCCAAGGGCCATTGAAGTGTGAGGGAATAAAAGTGAGGTGAAGGCCCAAACAACAATTTTTTTTCATTTGGATACAAGGATACTAAAATAATCTGTCAACCTTCAAGCTGGAGCATTCTGTGTTTTGTAGGTTAGTTTCCAATAGTGACACCAAAAAAGGACAAGTGCTACAGAAAATAATGCAAAAACTAAAGACATTGTGGAATAATTATATCTATATTACCAGCATTTTTCTAAGTTACTGTTCAAAGTCAGATTTACTGACAGTCCTACCTGACAATGTAGACAACATGTTGCAAGGAGCAGTCTGCCATTGCTTAACATCGCTTAGACATTGCTTAACATTCCGAGATAACTTAAACTTTGAAATGTTGTAAACGTCTGGCATAAGGATGAAGTGAAATAAACACAGCAAATTAATCTTAAAAAACTCAGCAATGTTACTGCTGTGTAAATAAAACTGATAAGTGATATTAGATAACTACAAGTAACTGCGTCTTCCTATGATTTTTCCTACTGAAACCTGAACAGATGTTTGCAGTTGATTGGTTGCTATTTTATGATTTACTACACAATTCTGACCCTCGTACAAGACCACTTCAACCAGGTACATTGTACTGTTCAACAACTCCTTTTCTTCCTTGCAGGTACACATGATTAATTATATGATAAAAAAAAAGAATAAAAAATTATACTTTATTAATGGGTGATTTTAAAAGCAGAGCATTTTGTATTGGAGGGGGAGTTCAAGACTGAAATTCTAAAAAAAATTATCAGACCCCTTCCCCATATAAAAAAAAATAAGAACAAAATAAAATAAATAAATAAAAGTAATACAATTAATATGGTTTGATTAGGAAGAAAAATCTCCTCTTATGTAAACATGGGAAAAAATATTCATGTCTACATGTACATTACTATACAGATTTAGGAACAAGTGAACGAACATATGTTGTCAATCCTTTTTAAAATTCACAGCTTCTCATGAACTAAAAAAACCAATGCTAAGTGTTATTTATGAATGCATCCTTTTATCATCATTCTATCATGTGAATATCCCAGAGTGCCTGGTTGCAGGCACATTCTGATCCCAGAATCCACACAAAAATAATGAACATTTTCTAAACTAAGCAATACAACAGATGTCAGACATGGCTCGATTCTGTGTGAAACAGGAAAGGTTATTCTATTAACAGAACTTTTCAACTTAACCCGTGTAAATCACTAATTGAATTGAGAGATGAATTCAATTGCAAAGGAACTGATGTTGATATATACTTACATGGTGTGTGAGTGTAAGTGTATGGGTATGTCATTTCATATATCACATCATATTAGTATCTCTGCAGAAACAGAAATTGCTTTGTTATCTGAATGTACATTTATTAACCATGATGTAAATCCAAATTGTTTTAAATTAACATCAAAGAAACCAACTTTTAAGAATTATTGGTGCTCTTGTTAGTCCCCCATAAAATTGGAATGCATTGCAAATGGTTCATAGAAGAGGCAGTACAAATATTGGGGGTGCTCATGCACCCACAGAACTGTCTGATTAGCATGACATAACAGTTTGCATGTATTCCAAAACTAACATTTGGTCTAAATAGTCTTTTTAGATCAATATCCACAAGCTATGTTAATGCAATTGAAGACACTGGAATTGGATCTGACAGAAGCTATTGTGTATGGTGCATAAGAATGCTTACCTTAGCACATCCAGCCTTAAATGAAGTGACCAGGTGAGAATGTTTCAGTACTGCAGGAGATAAGCTATTATATAAGGTACAGTAAACAGCATATTGCTATCAGCCAACTGAACTGAATTTCAGAAGCAGGTATGCAATCTCACTATTGATATATTTACCTTTGCTTCTTACATTGTACTAAGGCACAATTCCCAACATAATGTAGGTCTCACTAAAGAGACTCCTAAATATTTAATGCATTAAGAAAATAGTTACTTCTGCAAATTCAGCAGTCAGCCAAAAGATGACCCTAAAAACTGTGCACATGAAAATGTATTGTCCCTGTTACTATGTAAATCTAGATGCAGAATACTGTATGCAAACATGGCTCTATTACCAAGATATTTACTTTACCTGTCCATAAACAGTCATAAGCTGCAAACATGTGAAATGCTATAGTTGCAAATTCTAAGGTTGCCCAGACACAAAATAAATAGAAAAAGCTCTGTACCTTACTCAGGTGCCTGCTCCTTCCTCCTGCGGAAATAAGTGAGGGATATACAGAATGTGTGAGGCGTAAAACATGTAGAGAAAGAAAAGGGGGAATGGGGCATAGCTCCAGTTATTTCTCTGCCTGTCACTGTAAAGATTGTAGAGGATAAAGCGACGCCCCTTAAAGCTCAGCTCCACCTAATATTAACATCATCACAGGCTGGATCTGCAAAGCTGCACATTCTACAAACCCATCACCTTCACATTACCCATCTGGGGGTGTGTTGCTTAGTAATCGTGAGAGAAATGCAATTAGATAGGAAACCACAGGAAAAATTCTGCTCTAGCTGACAGCAGCTTTGAAGTGCGTGGAAGTTTGATTGTCAAGCAGTTTATATGTCCCTATGGTACATTTGCAGGTCACCGCCACCTGGTGGCTGAGTATGTTCATTGTGATCATACCAGTACAGCTAGGAAGATCATTCCCTATGTACTGTACAAGCCAATTTGGGGGCTTTATTAAAGATTAATTAAAGAAAAAGAAACTATGAAGCAAACAGTTTCATAGCTGTTTGCTTATTCTCTGCATAAAAAAGGATTGTTTTTTTTTTAATTATTTATTGTTTGTTTGTTTCTATATGAAATAAATGGATGCAATTTTGCTCACTTGCAGTGTAACTTCTAATTGTTAGGTTTATTCTATTATGGACTATAAAATCATATGTGACGTCCGTTATTCAGAGAGACTAATTATCAATTTACAGTAATTTCCAAGTTGCCATTCACATGTGGCATGCCAGCACATATTAGAGCATCAGATATATCGAAGTAATCTGGGTCCTATTTAGAGGGAGGTTTGGATTTGGGGAGAGTGTGGGTGTGTTTGGGTGGGGGGGGGGGGGGGGGGGGTTTAGAATGGGACGAGCGCCTTCGCCTTAGTTGTGGCTACATAACTGTAGCAATGATCACTTTGGTGCTTCAGAAACTTCGATACACCGATAGTATTGATTTATTCCACATGCAGATCTATCGATATAGTCAGCTGTATCCCTCCACTGTCAGTAAGAGAAAACATTGTAAGAGTAGAGGCTGTGTGACAGAAACTTCACCTTTGCAAGAAAGTAAATTAAATGGCGGGGGAGAGGGGGGGTGAGAAGGGACAGGAAAAAGTGTAATTAGTTGTAAGCCTTGCTGCTCCTTGCAGTGAATAAGGTATTTAGTGAAATCTATCCATCTCTGGGAGATGTGTCCAGCGTCCTGCACCCCTTCCATTCAATGTGCCTGCCAGAATTCATAAGAATGGACCAGCAATGACATCTGAACATTAGCGATCGCTGAGGAAACACTTGTTTTGCATGGCAATCATGGATTTATAATTATTCATAGTGCATAAAAACAGACTTATCTATGTTTAGTAAATTGACCCCTAAATGAAATAGAGGATTATGGGGGAAAGGGGTTTAGAGATAGCTAAAGGGATATGGGAGAGTAGTGGGGAGAGAAGGCTACAGAGGGATTACAGGGGAAGCTTATACTGGAGATATCAGAGGGGAGACTGGTATAGGGGGATCAGAAGGGAGACTGGTATAGGGGGGATCAGAAGGGAGACTGGTATAGGGGGATCAGAAGGAAGACTGGTATAGGGGGATCAGAAGGGAGACTGGTATTGGGGGAATCAAAGGGGAGACTGGTATAAAGGGATCAGAGGGGAGACTGGTATAGGAGGATTAGAAGGGACACTGGTATAGAGGGGATCAGAAGGGAGACTGGTATAGAAGGGATCAGAAGGGAGACTGGTATAGGGGGATCAGGGGGGGAAAGGTATAGAGGGATCAGAGGGGAGACTGGTATAGGAGGATTAGAAGGGACACTGGTATAGAGGGGATCAGAAGGGAGACTGGTATAGAAGGGATCAGAAGGGAGACTGGTATAGGGGGATCAGGGGGGGAAAGGTATAGAGGGATCAGAGGGGAGACTGGTATAGGAGGATTAGAAGGGACACTGGTATAGAGGGGATCAGAAGGGAGACTGGTATAGAAGGGATCAGAAGGGAGACTGGTATAGGGGGATCAGGGGGGGAAAGGTATAGAGGGATCAGAGGGGAGACTGGTATAGGAGGATTAGAAGGGACACTGGTATAGAGGGGATCAGAAGGGAGACTGGTATAGAAGGGATCAGAAGGGAGACTGGTATAGGGGGATCAGGGGGGGAAAGGTATAGAGGGATCGGGGGAGAGGGAGAGGGGGATTAGAAGGGAGACTGGTATAGAGGGATCAGAAGGAAGACTGGTGTAGGGGGATCAGAGGGGAGACTGGTATAGGGGGATCAGAAGGGAGAGGTATAGGGGGATCAGAAGGGAGACTGGTATAGGGGGATCAGAAGGAAGACTGGTATAGACGGATCAGAGGGGAGACTAGTATAGGGGGATCAGAGGGGAGAGGTATAGGGGATCAGAAGGGAGACTGGTATAGAGGGATCAGAGGGAAAACTGGTATGAGGGATCTGTAGGGAGAAAGCTATAGAGGGATCAGAGGGGAGACAGGTAAAGAGGGATCAGAGGGGAGACAGATATAGAGGGATCAGAAGGGGGACTGGTATAGGGGGATCTGAAGCAAGAAAGGTATAGAGGGATCAGAGGAGATACAGGTATAGAGGAATCAGAGGAGAGACTGGTATAGAGTGATCAGAGGGGAAACAGGTATAGAGAGAGCAGAAGGGAAAGGGTATAGAGAGAGAGCAGTGTGGAAGGGGTTACAGTGCTAGCAGAAGGGAGAGGGGTATAAAGGGAGCAGTAGGTAGAAAGGGGTATAGAAGGAGCAGTAAGAAGAGTGGAGTATAGAAGGAGCAGTAGGGAGAGAGAGGTACAGAGGGAGCAGTTATGAGAAGGGTTATAGAGGGAGCAGTATGGAGAGAGAGGGGTGTATAGGATGCAGTAGGGAGAGAGGGGTATAGAAGGAGTGGTAGGGAAAGTAGAGTATAGAAGGAGCAGTTATGAGAGAGGGTAATAAAGGGAGCAGTATAGAGAGAGGGGTATATAGAGAGCAGTAGGGAGAGAGGGTTATAGAGCGAACAGTATGAAGAGAGGGGTGTATAGGGAGCAGTAGGGAGAGAGAGCTATAGAGGGAGCAATAGGGAGAGAGGGGTATAGAAGAAGCAGTAGGTAGGGAGATGGGTATAGAAAGAGCAGTAGGAAGAGAAGGGTATAGAAGGAGCAGTTATGAGAGAGGGTTATAAAGGGAGTAGTATGGAGAGAGGGGTATATAGAGAGCAGTAGGGAGAAAGGGTTATAGAGCGAACAGTATGAAGAGAGGGGTGTATAGGGAGCAGTATGGAGAGAGGTATATAGAGGAAGCTGTAGGTAGAAAGGGAGCAGTAGGGAGAGAAGAGTATAGAGGGAGAAGTAGAGATACAGGGGTATAGAGGGAGCAGTAGGGAGACAGGGGTATAGAGGAAGCAGTACAGATAGAGGAAGCAGGGAGAGAGGGCTATATAGGGAACAGTAGGGAGATGGGGTATAGAGGTATAGTGGGAGCAGTAGGAAGAGAGGGGTATAGAGGGAGCAGTAGTAAGAGAGGCAGCAGTAGGGAGAGAGGGGTATAGAGGGAGCAGTAGGGAGATAGAGGTATAGAGGGAGCAGTAGGGAGAGAGGGCTATATAGGGAGCAGTAGGGAGACAGGGTATAGAGGGAGCAGTAGGAAGAGAGGGGTATAGAGGGAGCAGTAAGGAGACAGGGGTATAGATGGAGCAGTACAGATAGAGGGAGCAGTAGGGAGAGAGGGCTATAGAGGGAGCAGTAGGGAGAGAGGCAGCAGTACGGAGAGAGGGGTATAGAGTGAGCAGTAGGGAGATAGAGGTATAGAGGGAGCAGTAGGGAGAAAGGGGTATAGAGGAAGCAGTACAGAGAGAAGGAGCAGTAAGGAAAGAGGGCTATATAGAGAGCAGTAGGGAGACGGGGTATAGAGGGAGCAGTAGGGAGAGAGGGGTATAGAGGGAGCAGTAAGGAAACAGGGGTATAGAAGGAGCAGTAGGGAGAGAGGGGTATATAGTAGTTAGTGTATTATAGAAACATTGTAAGTAGAGCAGGAGGCGTGTAACAGGAACGTTACAAGAAGAGTAGGTGGTGTGTGACTAAAACGTTATAAAAACAGTAGTAGGTCACGGGTGTGTGACAGCCCGGCTCATGAACGGCACAGCAGACATAACATCAGATCATAATAGATCTATTCACGTTTGGGTGTAATCTCATCTTTTAGCATGACAGTGCCATAAACGATGTTTTTATCATTATAATCTGTCAGAGAATAGGTTGCTTCAGGGTTTACCCAGAACAAGACAGAAAAAGATAACATCAGGACATAATATTTTTATATAATACATAGTAAATGTACAGCAGAAATGGGATTTTCGTAAAATTCCTCCCTCCGCTGGGATCACTGCTCAGCCATCCATCAAATGGTTAGAAGCTGTCAAAGTCATTTCAGAAAATGACATAGCAATAGTTCTAAGCATTGCTTCCATATAACTCAGCGCAGACAAGCTTTCTGATTGTATTTTTGGCCGTGCAATACTCCGGTATAAGCACCTAAGTGTCACTAATGTATATGATGTGGGCATTTTGGCTGGTGCTTTATTCTGTGCCAACATATCTTATCTCACACAATAGAAGTGCCAGCTTTAGTGATCGTGTTTCCAAGAAGATGCCATCGTTTTATGGAGCAGGGGCATGATCATCTTTTATCAGACTGCTGTATGGTACATTACATTATACAGAACACCTATTTAGCTTATACGTAAGAGCCATTAAGTGATCTACAATCGTTTCATATACGAGTATAGATTATTTTAGGAGTCTTCCCAATGACACTGATTTTATTTTTATCACTGACCTAATGCTGTATTATACGCAGGAATTAAACATAATTGGGTCTATCATGCATGTAGTCTGAACTGTAAGGCGAATAAATGTATCTAGCCACCAGATGGCAGTGACCCGCACATATACCACAGGGACATATTATAAACTGCTTGTAATTCAAACTTCCCCAAACTGCTGCTGCCAGCTCCAGCACCCTCTCCCTGTGTTCTGTATGTGCTTTTCTCTCTGGATTACTACAACAACCTCTATAGGCAGGTAATGTGAAGGTGATGGTGTGAAGCTTTGCAGATCAGCGTGTGATACATGTTTGTATACGGTGGATTTCAGCTTTAAGGGGCGTCGCTTAATGCTTCACAATTCTTACAGTCTCACACAGAGACATTACAGGAGCTATGACCCATCCTCTCTCTCTTTCTTTCCATGCTTTGTCCTTCTCATACCCCGAATATTCTAGCTTTATTTGCACAAGAAGCTGAAACTGAAATCCAAGAAAGGTACAGTATTCTTTTTCTCTGTCATTCTTATTTTCTACACTTGCAATCGTAGTATATTCACTAAAACTGTATGAAAATGTTATTTGTTTGTGCCTAATAACTTTTTTTAGACAGTAGATTTAAATCTCTTTAATGATCATATCTATACAAGTTAACATGACTGAAGTTTTCCTGTCTCAGAAATGACCTAATTCTTGTTCTTCTTCTTCATAATACTAATAATAATAATAATAATAATAATAATAATTATTATTATTATTATTATTATTATTATTATTATTATTATTATTAATAATAATACAAATTCTATACTGTCAAAATGTTATATCTTCACACACATCAGAAATCTTAAGTATCAGCCCTAGCATTGATTCCTATGGCTCTTTGTTTTAGTGTGTATTGCTGTTTTGATACACTATAGAGCAGCAGGGTGCATTAAGGATATTTAAAGTATCTGTTGTTGAATACACTCTGCTTAATACCTTCATAATAACAAGATGAAGAATCACTTATTTAAAAAACCATACCTCAAATCAAAAGTAATGTGGTGTTATTGCTAACTGGATTCATGTGTGCTTTCTGTTTTCAGCAATTTTATAACAACCTAAAAAATTCAAGTCTTTGAACTATTGCCTTTAAATCTAAAGGTGTCCTTGCAAACTTTGCAAAGAAGGGTGGATAATAATCATTGTTTGATAAGATAATGCTTCTTACAAGTAGCAGAGTATTAAAACCTAAAATATAAAATACAGTTATTGGTAGCTAAATATGTACACAAATTGTCATTTTATTAGTGAACTACGGTACCAAGTTTTTAAGCCATAAAAGGATTCTTCTGATTTATATACATAGGAGGTGAGGTATATTTTAATCTGTAGAAATTTATAGAAAGTATGTGTTATAATCTTTTCCGATTTTTGGTCAAGCATAAAGTAGCAAAAACTTTATTGTCTCAATTGCCAGCACAGTATTTTTTAATACTGTGCATTTCTAGTTTATACTGCCCAGTGTAAGAAAGGAGAAAAAGTAACAAAAACAGGCTAGAGTGTAGAATATAAAAATGGTATATTCTTATAAGATTTAATAGAATTTCTTATTTTAATGCAGAAAATACTTTACCTGCTTGTCCTAGAGGACAGTCAATGATAAGGAACTATTTTGGGTGCATGGATATCAAGTTACTTGTCACTGCAGGTAGAAAAATGACCTAATTCAGGAGCCTCCAGGGAAATTGTCTGACTATATAGTATAATATAGCAGAAAGGCAATGTCCATGGGGTTGACACATGCTACTGTAAAGAGGCATTCTGAATTAGATCCATGGAGCTGATGGAATAAGACAGCAATGACTGAGAGAAGACCAGTCACCAGTTAGTGAATCTTCCACCCCAGGCCGACGGCTGACATCACAGAATGAGGGATGCCAATGTAAAATATGACATTATCTTTCAGGCATGAATATATCAATATATGTGTCTTACACAGGACAGCATCAATAACTTCTTACACACATAATTACATGTGATGCTTCACACACTTTGGTGCCTTGTGGCTGTTGTCTATGTTTAGCTCTTTACTGGTCACTAAGAGTTGGGAAATAGTGGCTGCTATAGGCGTTCTTTCATCCAAGGATCTGTTCTTTTACTTTGTTCAGTATAATAGGGAAATTAAGTGTTCGCACACAGCAGCTTTGTGTAAGCAGTAGAGATGACAGGCTTTTGGCTTCCAGCACATAATTACTCTAACACAACTGAATTCCTAACAGAGCAATCGATTCCTTGTAGAGCTTTTAATTCAGTCCTGTCTGGTATATGATACAGGATAGTTAGCAGATGGGAAGAATCTGTAAATGTAATAGTTTTTAAATACAGTGTTATGGCGTAGTTAAACAAATGACTAATACCTGTAACACATGGACCAAGTATAATAGCTAAAGGTATTATAATGCTGAGGAATATCCTGTATCAATGAACAATGATCTGTGTCTTCTGACTGTCACTTAGAAGGATAACAGAATACAACATGCTACCTTCTGTAAATTGAATTGCCAAGGAAACAGAAAACATGTTTGAGTTAAGATGAAAAGATTTTATGAACATTATACTTAGAATCTGTAGAAATCTAATTTCTCTGAAAAGGATTGAAGAGTGTCTAAACATTTTTATAGACACTTGATGGATAGATATGCAATGTAATATGATAAATGATTTGGATGATGGATGGATTCTGTTTAAAACAGTTTAAGCTTTATAGGCCTCACTCAGTGGCAAACAAGTAAAGGGTGACATTGAACACATGGGTAAACCATTTTCCAGTAAATGTTTTCTCCAAGGTACCAGATTTCTAGTTGTGAGCACATAACTTTTTTTGGTCAAGTTTTGTGCTCTTAAACACTGGACATGCCCAGAAAATCGCTGTATGCAAACCAACGAGATACTCATTTGCATATCGTTCAAAAGTTCTTTTATTTTAGTAATTTAACTTAAAAGGTGAAACTAATATATTATATAGACTCATTACATGCAAAGTGAGATATTTCAAGCCTTTATTTGTATTCATTTGGATTATTATGGCTTACAGTTTATGAAAACCCCAAAATCTAAATCTCACAAAATTAGAATAATGTGACAAGGTTTTATATTGTAGGCTCAAAGTGTCACACCCTTATCAGCAAATTATTCCAAACACCTGCAAAGGGTTCCTGAGCCTTTAAATGGTCTCTCAGTCTGGATCAGTAGAATTCACAATCATGGGGAAGACTGCTGACCTGACAGTTGTGCAGAAAAGCATCATTGACACCCTGCACAAGGAGGGAAAGCCTCAAAATGAAATTGCAAAACAAGTTGGATGTTCTCAAAGTGCTGTATCAAAGCACATTAATAGAAAGTTAAGTGGAAGGGCAAAGTGTGGAAGAAAAAGGTGCACAAGCAGCAGGGATGACCGCAGCCTGGAGAGGATTGTCAGGAAAAGGCCATTCAAAAGTGTGTAGGAGCTGCACAAGGAGTGGACTGAAGCTGAAGTTAGTGCATCAAGAGCCACCACACACAGATGGATCCTGGACATGGGCTTCAAATGTCGTATTCCTCTTGTCAAGCCGCTCCTAAACAACAAACAACGTCAGAAGCATCTTACATGGGCTAAAGAAAGAAAGAACTGGTCTGTTGCTCAGTGGTCCAAAGTCCTCTTTTCTGATGAGAGCAAATTTTGCATCTCATTTGGAAACCAAGGTCCCAGAGTCTGGTGGAAGAATGCTGATAGCATCCATGCCACGCCACATTGAGGCAGTAGTTTGTGCAAAAGGGGTCCAAACCAAGTACTGAGTGCTTATGCATGATTATACTTTTCAGAGGGCTAATATTTCTGTATTTAAAAACATTTTTTTTTATTTCATGTAATATTTTAATTTTGTGAAATTTTGCTTTTGGGGTTCTCATAAGCTATAAGCCATAATCATCAAAATTAATACAAATAAAGGCTTGAAATATCTCTCTTTGCATGCAATGAGTCTATATAATATATTAGTTATGGAGGCCATATCTCCAGAAAGACATAAATACATTAGAGACTGTGCAAAGAAGAGCAACCAAAATGGTCCATGGCCTTTGTAACAAATCATAC